>JAMPIV010014273.1:0-15000 GCA_024509875.1 Oreohelix idahoensis
GACTCTCCATTGCTGGAGGTAGAGGCGGCACCACGACTTTGGAATTCCAGAGTTTTAAGAGCTAACTCATGCTGTCTCTCTTTCCTCATGCTGTCTCTCCTTCTCTCGTTCGTTCGCCCTGCGAATTTCCGTTTCTTCATCCATCTTCTTCTGCTGTAAAAGACGGTCTTCCCTTTCCCTCTCTCTAGCTTCTGCTTCTTTCCTCTTGAGTTCTTCTTTTTCCTCTTTAGCTTCAGCTGCTTTCCTCTCCGCATCATATCTCTCAAGTTCGTCTCTGACAAAAGCTTTCGCTTCCTCTCCTTCCAGTCCCTCCTCTCTCGCTTCATCCCTGAGGAGTTGTCTAAGCTTTGCCCTCTCGGCCATATTATGTCAGTGACTGAGACTGTTGGAGAAAGAAAATAAGAAAAGGAATAACCTGGTTCCTACCACTTACGAGAAAAAAATTACCAAAAAAATCAAAAGATGATATATTTAACCCTGGGATACCTCCTCCAAAATAAAATCTAACTATCGCTGCTATTATCGGCAATAAAGCACTTAATGCAAAACACGACTACGCCAACTAAATGGTAGTTAAGATTACAACTGAAAAATAAGTTGCTACAGTGGAAAAGCAAAAGAATATTGCAAAAATTAAAGAGAAAAATAATCCCTTAATTTTTAAAAATCCACTATAAGTTCGCCCCTGAAGTCAGATCGGGTAAGGGAGGGAATTAATCTGGACAAAAAGTCCGAAACACACTCCTTAACTTAGTTCAAACGCCGTTCTGCCTCAGTACCCAGTGAATGTTATACACTCACCACTTTACCAGCATTTAGTATTACAATCAGCAGTTAACATATATCCCGACAAAATCAACCTGTAACCAAAATGTATATTATTCAGAGATGCTGTGGAAAAAAAAACTTATTAGTTTGTGTGGTCAGCACGCCCGTAAACAGATCGCTAGTCTAGGGGATAAATTATTATTTTTTTTTTTTAAAGATACAAAACTCCACAAGACAATCACACTCTTACTCTATATCAGAATACAGAATCTTAAGTTCAAAATCCAGATAGACGAGTCCACATTTGTCGTACTCGTCTTCCTATTCTAAGTTCAAAAATCCTACGGACGAGAACCCATTTGTCGTATCGCCTTAGGATTTTGGGTTCAATTCCCGGTAACGAGCGACCATTTGTCGTAGATTTTCGATAGGAGAATTAAGACTAGGTTTGGTCCCTTCTGAATAGGTTTGAATAGGTGATAGACTCAGTGAGAGTTAGTGAAAGGTAATAGAATTTCCACACACGTGAGATGATAGATTTTTATATAGTGGCTGTCTCTGAAAGCGAAAAGAATTCTTCTCTCTCTCACCTATCTTCTACAACAGTTGTTACAGCGTCAGACAGACTACACCAATATACATATTACGTATATTTCTATCACTCACAGGCACGCACATACACGTGACGACCGGTAAACACACAGACATGGGAAAACTATAACAATGATATATATATTATCTAGAACGAGCTGACCAAACACGATTATTAAGTTCAAGAGCGATTTTAATATCAGGAAAAATCGGCTCACAGCATCAAAGAAAGTACATCAAGGAAAATACATATACACATAGTCATAAAAATTCAAGGAAAAGTTGCAAGGATGTTAGCCCCGTTATAGTGTTAACTCTAGGTTTAGCCCGGCCCCGTTAAGAGAACAGATGATGGCGCCCGAGTCACAGATACATAGGGTTTGAGTCTAAGAGTTTTCTATGTTTTATCTCGTAATTATATGCACAGAGTTTGAAAAAAATCTGATTTAACCTAAGACAAAAACACAAGAACTCTAGCCTTAGCAACAAATTATGCAGATTGAAAAAAAAATTAGGACAGCCACAGGGTGTCAAAGATATAATAGTGAAAATATCACTCAAACCAGCGTACACTCATTCATTCCGCCATGGCCTCTCATACATGTACTCACGACTTTGCTCGCTGCCTCTTGGAACACACTGATTTTAGATTTTCACACAGACTCAAAAAAATGCAGTCTTCTGCCAAGAAGTCCCCAGTTCCAAAAGACGTATTTAACTCGGAGTCTCCGGGAACGACTACTTGGGTGTGCAAATTTGTTCAAATGTCTGATTAAGTCACCTAACAATTATTCCAGGCGCGGGAGTTAGCAGAGCACAGTGTCAATAGCGTAGGTTTCTAAAAATGATGAATGTCAGGTCGGTGCCTTCCCTCAGTATAGGATTCACTTTAGTCACACCACAGATTTGTCCACAAAAAATATATATATATATATATAGTCGGGAAATGTTAGTTAATACTTGAAGTATTTCGCGCCACCAGGCAGAAAAATTACGTAGAGTTTCTAGAAGAAATTAAGATCTGGCTCCAAGGTCCAGTATTTATCATTACAGTCTTTGAAAACCCGTTATTGGGATATAGTATTTCTGGCTAACTCGGGTTGCATATGCACTGTTTAGACCAGTGGTACTTAAGAAACCCACGTGGTTCAAAATAAGGACTGTCTATTTCTTCACAAGTAAGGAAACTACTACTAGGTGCTGGTAAAGTTAGGGTCACCCCAAAACTTTCACTGTGTGGAGGAAAAATAACACATATAATATAATAAACAGAATCTGTACTGGTTATAACTTACATTTAAACTTGCAAGCAGAGAGCTTTGCTTATCATTTAAACTTCCCGTGACGTAAGTTATATTTAAAAATCAGCAATCCTCATGAATTAGGAACACGTGCGTATTCCGTCACCATTCATGAGGCTCGATTCTAGAGTTTATACGTTAGTTTAGAAAAATACACTCGACTGAGTATTTGCGGTTAAATTAAATTCATAAATAGCTACAATTGCCGTTATAAGCTAGACATTTTAATTTTATTCTGCTTTCCACTGAATGCTTCCCTAGAAAATATAATAGCCTACCACTTTATTTCTCTTCTGCGCTAAAGAAATAGATTAAAATGAATTAAGCGATTAAACACTTTAACACTCACAAAATCTATATATCTATCATATTAATTACCTCAACCACAGAATTACAGGTAGTCGCACAACTTAAGAATAAAAATGCTGAAAATATTTCTGGAAGTCTAGAAGTTCGACAAATTGCCGAAACAAACTGAGATCTTCGCTAACAGCTATTCTGTTTACGAGCAACCTATCTACTGTGAGTCTATGAGCGAGAATGAAATTAAAGTTTCAAACTTGGCCAATATCTTTAAAATCGGACACAGGATCCTAATCTTATTTCGCCAAGCGAAATAGTCCCCCCTGTCCGTATAACACCTTCGTCCGCTTATCGCGTGACGTAACAGCCATCAGTGGCCGAGGGCTTGCATGAGTTGCAAATCTCAGACCACCGTCTGCAGTGCGGAGTGGATTTTCACGCTAAGCCGGGTTTTTCCTGACGAAAAACCTCATGCGTTTACTGAAATGCAGACTCTCTGTCTACTTTCCATGTCCCTCGGGTGAATTTCCACGCCCCAGGCCAGAGACCCTCAGACGAATGTCTAGCGAATGCTGTAAATTCACGCCTATCATCCGACCAGCGCGACTGACATGTACGCAATACCACCCAGGTGCGATTCTCAGTTTTAGAGAAAGGAAAACAGGTAAAGTTTGCGAATTATATGAAAATAATATTCGCAAAACGAATGGATGAAAAATATACAGGAAAAAGGAAATACAGAGATAATAAAAGAGAGAATTCGGGTGAAAGAATAGGAAGAAGATGTAGGAAATTAAATGAATATAAACCCTACGTGACAGATGGATGATAACATTTGCTATTGCAAAGATGTAAACGGTCTAATGGTGCACCTCGGTCATGAGCACAAAGTCAACGAATGGCGACTTTTCATCGACTCTTCCAAGACTAGTCTAAAAGCCGTGTTATTGCATAACGGAAATTTATTTTCATCAATTCCAGTCGCCTACTCTGTTCATATGAAAGAAACTTATGACAATATGGCTATACTTTTGGCAAAAATAAAGTACAATGACTACCAATGGCGGATTTGTGGAGACCTAAAGGTCATTGCAATTCTCACGGGCATGCAGACTGGGTATACTAAATTTTGTTGCTTCCTATGTGAATGGGACAGCCGCAACAGACAGGAACATTATGCAAGAAAGGTGTGGCCTGTCAGGGATCGTATGCAGCTCGGGCATAAAAATGTAATACACGAGCCATTAGTTAACAAAGACAGCATCATTTTACCACCGTTACATATAAAGTTGGGGCTCATGAAGAATTTTGTAAAAGCGTTAGATAAAACGAGCAAAGCTTTCACTTATCTTCGAGAAAAGTTTCCGCAAGTTAGCGATGCAAAGATAAAAGAAGGTATCTTTGTAGGACCTCAGATTAGGAAAGTTATTGCAGACAAACAATTCGAGAACTTGTTACATGGTAGTGAACTTCGCGCATGGATGGCATTCAAATCGATCGTCGATAACTTTCTGGGAAATCACAAATCTGTCGACTATGTGCATATTGTTAAGCAGTGCATAGATGCATACAGAATTATGGGCTGTAACATGTCCCTCAAAATCCATTTGCTCGATTCGCATCTTGACTTTTTCCCTGACAATCCTGGCGAAGTCAGCGATGAACATGGAGATCTATCCCATCAAGATATCGCCGTAATGGAGTCACGTTATCAAGGACGGTGGAGTGTGACCATGCTTGCCGATTATTGTTGGATGCTTCATCGCGATGTACCACATGCCATTCACCGACAAAAGTCGACTGCAAAGAAATTCAAGCCTACATAACTTATACTTCTTGTACGAATGATGTTGTAATACTGTATGTGTTGTTAAAAAACTTCAATTGCGTATTTCTAGAGATCCCGACCTGATAGAGAAAAACGATTTGCAGATTTAAAAACAGCGCATTAAAATTGACCAGAAAAACATAGAAATGTTAGAGAAAGAAAAAACAATATTTTTTTTTGTTAGCCAGTGTAATTATACAGACTATGTACTCGGATATAACTGATAATTAAAACTACAAGCGTAGCTTGTCTTATAGTTTAATCCTTCCCGTGGAATAAGTTATATTTAAAAAGAATCATCAATCCTCATGAATTAGGAATACGTGCGTATTCCATCAACACTCATGAGGCTTCTAGCATTTATAAGTTAGTTTAGAAAAATATGTTCTCGTCTGATTATTTAGCAGTAAAATTTAATTCATTATAGCTACATTGTTGTTTAAGCTAGAAATTATAATTTATTCTGCTTTCCACTGAAACACGTCACTAGAAAATAATACAGACTTATGTATTAAGCGCTCTGCACCAAATCTAACTAGTGAAATAAAATAAGCGATTTAACACTTTAAACACTTCACAAAATACTAGATATAAATATAATATATATTTACCTCCCCACACAGAACTACAGACTAAACCATGAATTAGAATACTGCAATCTAATGGTAGTCTAGAACTCGGCAAATGGCCAAGAAACTCAGACTTCGCCAAAACACAGATATATGATCTAGCACAGCGATCTGTCTACTGCGAATTCAGGAGCAAAAATGAAAATCTAGTTTAACATTCTGGTTAATCTATTACCAGACCAAGAGGTAAACTTTTTATTTCTCAAAACGAAATAATCCCCCTTTCCGTCTATAACACTTACGTAACTATAAGAGGCTGTCGTAAACTGCCACTTTGCGTCTCTGACACCTCCGTCTAAGAAACGGCCGTAGCGCTAAGTGTCTGATGCAAATGTAGACAACTTGTCTGCAATGCAGGGGCAGTTTTCGCACCTCACGCTGACCATGGCCCACAATGAGTGTCGTGTCAGGTGGAATTTCCAGACAAATGTCTCGAACTGCACCGTAGAGGTGTCAGTTATCGCGCTTTTCCTGAGCGCTCAGCCGAAGAAACCGCGCCTGTCAGCTGAAAGTGCAGACATAGTCTGCTCGTATGTCTGAGATAAGCGAAAGTCACAGTTTCGTGTCCTGACATCTAATGCAAATAGAATGCATTTTAACGCTCTCCCGTCTCTGTAGAGTGACACGTTACGTCATAACTGCGTTCTCAGTTTTGAGAAAAGAAACAGGTAAACGTTAGAATGGGAAAATAGTAATGTATATAGTCGCAAACGAACGAATGCGAAAAACACAGGAAAAAGGTAAAGAGCGATAATAAAAAATAGAGGATACGGGTGAAAGAAAAGAAGAGGAAAATATAGAAAATTTAATGATCATAAAACCTATGTGACAATACCAAAGAAAAGTTTTTTTTTTTTTTTTACAATTCGGATTAAAGTCTAACACGGCAGATATTGAAAATTACAAAAAATTCGACTAAAGACGACTGTGGCAGTGAAAGAGATGAGAGTTAAGGGCATGATAGCTAGAGGGAAAATTCTGTGGTAATTCCCCCCCCCCCCCTTCCCTTGGTGCCCTAAGCACGTGCTTATTTTGCTTAATGGTTAATCCAGCTCTGCTTGTAGGCCACTGTAACAGCCCGACATTGAACGAGCACCATCGGTACACACACCAACACAATGAGCCCAGTCTATTTTATTTTCCGCCATGAAATTGTCCACAATTTCAAATAAATCTTTGCCTATCGTACCTGCATTCATGTCCTTACAAAATAGAAGATCTTCCACCATTTCGGTTTTTTTTTTCATCAACAAACCGCACATAACAGATTAAATGAGCATCTCTATTGCTATCAGTGGCCTCATCAAGCTGCAAAGCAAAGTCCTTCCCCCTCATTTGTTCTGTAATCTGTTCATTAAGATCCTCTCCTAAATCTTGAATTCGACGGCTGATTGTACTGTCCGACAAAGGAAAGGGCGGAAGCTGTTTTCCCACGGACTCTCCAACCATAATGGACACCATATCAACAGCACACGGTAAAACGAGTTCTGCAATCGTACGGGGTGGGGTTTTTTACATTTTGTTACCCGGTATGCTACCTTGTAGGACGCTAGAAGAGCTTTATCGAGACTGTCGACTGCTTAGAAAATGCTGATTTTTGTTCTTTCATTTGACTCAGCTTTCTAGCGAAATATTCTCTTGGTTTGCCCACGTCATTCTTATGAACACTTTCTAAATGGCGCTTCAATTTGCTAGGCAGCATACATTCGACAGAGAGTACTTTGAAACACAAAATACACTGTGGACGTTCTTCATTGTTCACAAGAGTGCACGTGAAACCAAAATCTAAGTAACCTTCGTCGTATTTTCTATACTTACGTTTCCTGTCCTCATTACCACTTTCCTTGTCATCCTCATCAAGTTCTCGCTTTTTACTAACACTTGCCAAATTAAAAAATCTTTCCATAATTGATATCAAACTCACAACACAATCAAAAACGTTTGAAAACAAAAAATCACCGTGTTACCTACTGTCGTACGGTAGGTAAATTGGTTTATTTGGCCCGTCTAAGTAAAGAGTGACTGTTGACAGATACACGAGAATGTATAGAAATTAGTATAGAAATTAGGTTCACTGGTGGTAGGTTGAGGGAAAGATATGTCTCTGGAATGAGTAGGTTTCTCTCCTCCAGCCTATCCGTACAACTGTGCTTTGTTTACAAGACAGTCTTTGCCTCCCTATCTAAAATAAGACAAGTTACTCTACACACACAACACTATGTGACACCAAAACACATACACGTGAAAAACTAAGGATAAATGGTGTCACGTAGGGTTTATAGTCATTTAATTTCCTACATCTTCTTCCTATTCTTTCACATAAATTCTCTCTTTTATTATCTCTGTAATTTTTTTTCCGGTGTATTTTTCATCCATTCGTTTTGCGTATATTATTTTCATATAATTCGCAAACTTTACCTGTTTTCCTTTCTCTTAAACTGAGAATCGCGCTAGGACGATATTACGTAGATGTCAGGGCTGCAGGGCGTCAGAAGGCGTGATAAGTCGGTTCGCTGAACACAGGACGTAGCAAATCGTCTACATTCTCAACGAGCGCGCGAGCTTCTTCTCGGCATAGTCCCGGTGAGGTGTGATACTTTACATCTGCACCGGTCAGTATCCAGACATTTGTCTCGAAAATCCCAAACTGACACGGCGCTCACCGTGGGCCATGGTCAGCTGTAGTGTGAAAACTGCCCTGCCATGGAGTCAGGCTGTCTGGGATTTGAAACTGACACGCGTACATCGTGGTCAGTAGGTGACAGTTACGACACGCGTTAAGCGGACGTAAATGTTGGGAGTAGGGGAGATAATTTCGCGTGGCGAAATAGTTTGGGCCCTTTGTCTGATTTTAAGATATTGGCCAAGTTTGAAACTTTAATTTCATTCTCGCTCATAGACTCCACAGTAGATAGGTCGCTCGAAAACAGAATAGCTGTTAGAGAAGATCTCAGTTTGTTTCGGCAATTTGTCGAACTTCTAGACTTCCAGAAATATTTTCAGCATTTTTATTCTTAAGTTGTGCGACTACCTGTAATTCTGTGGTTGAGGTAATTAATATGATAGATATATAGATTTTGTGAGTGTTAAAGTGTTAAATCGCTTAATTCATTTTAATCTATTTCTTTAGCGCAGAAGAGAAATAAAGTGGTAGGCTATTATATTTTCTAGGGAAGCATTCAGTGGAAAGCAGACTAAAAATTAAAATTTCTAGCTTATAACGGCAATTGTAGCTATTTATAAATTTAATTTAACTGCTAATACTCAGTCGAGTGTATTTTTCTAAACTAACGTATAAACTCTAGAATCCAGCCTCATGAATGGTGACGGAATACGCACGTGTTCTTAATTTATGAGGATTGCTGATTTTTAAATATAACTTACGTCACGGGAAGTTTAAATGATAAGCAAAGCTCTCTGCTTGCAAGTTTAAATGTAAGTTTTAACCAGTACAGATTCTGTTTATTATATTATATGTGTTATTTTTCCTCCACACAGTGAAAGTTTGGGGTGACCCTAACTTTACCAGCACCTAGTAGTAGTTTCCATACTTGTGAAGAAATAGACAGTCCTTATTTTGAACCACGTGGGTTTTCTCAAGTAACACTGATCTGACGGTGCAAGTTAGACAGAAATACTAATATCCCTATAACGGGTTTTCAAAGACTGTAATGATAAATACTGGACCTTGGAGCCAGCACTTAATTTCTTCTAGAAACTCTATATAATTTGCTGCCTGGTGGCGTGAATATTAACAATCATTTCCCGACTAGATTATATCTTGTGGACAAATCTGTGGTGTGACTAAAGTGAATCCTATACTGAGGGAAGGCACCGACCTGACATTCATCATTTTTTTAGAAACCTACGCTATTGACACTGTGCTCTGCTAACTCCCGCGCCTGGAATAATTGTTAGGTGACTTAATCAGACATTTGAACAAATTTGCATACCCAAGTAGTCGTTCCCGGAGACTCCAAGTTAAATACGTCTTTTGGAACTGGGGACTTCTTGGCAGAAGACTGCATTTTTTGAGTCTGTGTGAAAATCTAAAATCAATGTGTTCCAAGAGGCAGCAAGCAAAGTCGTGAGTACAAGTATGAAAAGCCATGGCGGAATGAATGAGTGTACGCTGGTTTGAGTGATATTTTTCACTATTTTATCTTTGACACCCTGTTGCTGTCCTATTTGTTTTTTTCAATCTGCATAATTTGTTGCTAAGGCTAGAGTTCTTGTGTTTTTGTCTTAGGTTAAATCAGATTTTTTTCAAACTCTGTGCATATAATTACGAGATAAAACAAAGAAAAACTCTTAGACTCAAACCCTATGTATCTGTGACTCGGGCGCCATCATCTGTTCTCTTAACGGGGCCGGGCTAAACCTAGAGTTAACACTATAACGGGGCTATCATCCTTGCAACATTTCCTTGATTTTTTTATGACTATGTGTATATGTATTTTCCTTGATGTACTTTCTTTGATGTTGTGAGCCGATTTTTCCTGATAATAAAATCGCTCTTGAACTTAATAATCGTGTTTGGTCAGCTCGTTCTAGATAATATATATATCATTGTTATAGTTTTCCCACGTCTGTGTGTTTACCTGTCGTCACGTGTATGTGCGTGCCTGTGAGTGATAGAAATATACGTAATATGTATATTGGTGTAGTCTGTCTGACGCTGTAACAACTGTTGTAGAAGATAGGTGAGAGAGAGAAGAATTCTTTTCGCTTTCAGAGACAGCCACTATATCAAATCTATCATCTCACGTGTGTGGAAATTCTATTACCTTTCACTAACTCTCACTGAGTCTATCACCTATTCAAACCTATTCAGAAGGGACCAAACCTAGTCTTAATTCTCCTATCGGAAATCTACGACAAATGAGGGCTCGTTTCCGGTCTTTGAACTTAGAATAGGAAGACGAGTACGACAAACGTGGACTCGTCTATCTGGATTTTGAACTTAAGATTCTGTATTCTGATATAGAGTAAGAGTGTGATGTCTTGTGAGTTGTTATATATTTAAATAATTACCCCCTAGACTAGCGATCTGTTTACGGGCGTGCTGACCACACAAACTAATAAGTTTTTTTTTCCACAGCATCTTTGAATAATATACATTTTGGTTACAGGTTGATTTGTCGGGATATATGTTAACTGCTGATTGTAATACTAAATGCTGGTAAAGTGGTGAGTGTATAACATTCACTGGGTACTGAGGCAGAACGGCGTTTGAACTAAGTTAAGGAGTGTGTTTCGGACTTTTTGTCCAGATTAATTCCCTCCCTTACCCGATCTGACTTCAGGGGCGAACTTATAGTGGATTTTTAAAAATTAAGGGATTATTTTTCTCTTTAATTTTTGCAATATTCTTTTGCTTTTCCACTGTAGCAACTTATTTTTCAGAAGTAATCTTAACTACCATTTATTTGGCGTAGTCGTGTTTTGCATTAAGTGCTTTATTGCCGATAATAGCAGCGATAGTTAGATTTTATTTTGGAGGAGGTATCCCAGGGTTAAGGATATCATCTTTTGATTTTTGGAATTTTTTTTTCTCGTAAGTGGTAGGAACCAGGTTATTCTTTTTCCTATTTTCTATCTCCACGTGTCTCAGTCACTGACATAATATGGCCGAGAGGGCAAAGCTTAGACAACTTCTCAGGGACGAAGCGAGAGAGGAGGGACTGGAAGGAGAAGAAGCGAAAGCATTTGTCAGAGACGAACTTGAGAGATATGATGCGGAGAGGAAAGCAGCGGAAGCTAAGGAAAAAGCAGCCGCAGATTTACAGCAGAAGAAGATGGATGAGGAAATGGAAATCCGCAGGATGCAGCAGGAGGAACGTGAGAAGGAGAGGCAGCATGAGAAAAAAGAGAAGGAGAGACAGCACGAGAAGGAGAGGGAGGAGAGACAGCAGGAGAAGGAGAGGGAACAGAGACAGCACGAGTTGGCGCTTAAAACTCTAGAGTTCCAAAGTCGTGGTGCTGCCTCTACCTCCAGCAATGGAGAGTCTTCTCCTCATTCTTCCTTAACTGACCCTGCTAACACTCAATCTCTTCAACTAAATGCTATGTCTTTCACTCTTGAATCTTTTCCTTGTCCAAATGAGAAGATTGACACATGGTTAGAAAAATTTGAGAAAATTGCAACTCTGTACGGGTTAGAGAGGTCGCGTTGGAATATGAAACTTTCCCAGGCCCTAAAAGGTTCTGCTTATGATGTTTATTCTAAGCTGGAAAGTAGCCAACAAGACGACTACGATGTGTTGAAGAAAGCGTTACTGGAGCGCTTTGAAATGAACGCTCGCAAGTTTTTGCAACTGTTTCGCAACAGCCGGAAAGAGAATTCTGAAACTTTTCACCAGTTCTCATCTCGTCTTAAGGGATATCTAACAAAGTGCCTTGAGCTTTCGCAGCTCCCCTCTACCTATGAAGGTCTTGAGGAACTTGTTCTAACTGAACAAATAAAGAACACTTTGTCTGCTGATACCCGGAGATTTCTCGCTGAGCAGGGGGCAGAAAAACTTGAAGACATTTTGGAAAAGTCTGAGCGTTATCACAATGCGCTGGCTGAACTACCGGCCACAAAGCGGAAACCGACAGAGGAGCATTTTCGAAAACATAACCTAGAGCAATCTTCTCAGGCTTCTAACCAAAACAACCACAGAGAAACTGGACCTCAAAACCCCCCTCCTGAAAAATCCAAGTTCTACAAGAACAAGTACCCCAACCACCCCAAACAGTCTGATCAACCCGACCGCCCTACATGGCAGCGTAGCCAGAAAGGACAAGGTGGCAAAGGGAGAACCCCTGAGCACGGGACATATGATCAGACCGAGCACACCGAGCCGAAACGCATCGGATGCTTATTGACAGTCTCGCAAGGCGGAATTATTGACAGTGATTCCCAACCTGTTGGGGATAGACCCTCAACGCGAGGTACTGTTACTTTGAACGGTTCTCAAACTTCTTGCTTATTTGACACGGGGCTTTCTTACGATTGCATTGTTGCCAGAAACCTGGTCAAACCCGGTCAAGAGACAGCAGAGACCGTCCAACTTTGTGGAGTTCGTAAGAGTGATGCACCTACAGCGCTTCCCATCGCATTGGTGGAGATACACTCTGACTTTGTCAGAGGTGTGATCAAAGCGGCTGTTATGGATGATCCCATCTACCCAGTCATACTTGGCGGGAGATACGTGTGTATTGGGAAACCGGAAGAGCCGATTGTGGCAGCAGTAACTACAAGAGGGCAAACCAAGAAGGAACGGGAGCCTGCGCCAAATTTGTTACCTATGGAACTTAAAGAAGCGCAATACAAGGACCCTACTTTGGCACCCTGCTTTAGGAAACTGCCCATGGCTAAGGAACCCAAACAGCACGGGGACATTTTTTTCTGAGGATGGCGTACTTTATCGGAGAACGGGCAAGCCTGACCAAGGTTACAACCAGCTCCTAGTACCGAAACAGTACAGAAGCCAAATCCTAGAAATGGGGCACTCTCTTCCCTTTAGCGGACATATGGGACAGAACGCCACAAACCAACGTATAACCACTCATTATTGGTGGCCAGGAGTAAATACTGATATTATCAGATATGTCAAATCCTGTGCCCAGTGCCAACGTGTGCCACCCAAGCAACGGGCACCCCCAGTCCATTTGGGTGAAATGCCAATAGTGGGTACACCATTCGAACGGGTTGTGATCGACATTTTAGGGCCTTTCGAAAGGACTAAAAGAAGGAACAGGTTCATCCTGACCTTAGTCGATACATGCACTTTATGGGCAGAAGCTATCCCGCTAACATGCGCAGATGCCAAGCATGTCGCAGAAGCCCTCGTGCAGATTTTCACTCGGTTGGGATTCCCTCAGCAAGTGTTGACGGATAATGGATCTCCATACCGAAACCTGTTGATGGATGAGATCGTTAAGATCTTGAGGACCCAACACATCCACACTAAGCCATATACTCCGGCGGGAAATGGGCTCGTGGAACGTGCTAATGGAAACCTCACCATGATGCTAAGTAAGCTGGCACAAGTGAAACCTGAAGATTGGGATCTCTGTATTCCTGCAGCATTATTTGGCTACAGAGAATCTCCTCATACTTCCACAGGATTTCCGCCAGCTACACTCTTATTCGGCAGACCCATTAAGGGCCCGCTTGAAGCCTTACTTCAGTCTCTGACAGACGAGAAGGCGGATGAGACAGTCGTCTCAGCAAGTAAATATGTGTCGGTTTTAAAGGAAAGGTTGAAACTAGGGTGGGACCTAGCAACGACTAACTTTAAGCGAGCTCGCACAAAGCACGCTAACCGATACAGGAAAGTCGCGGAAGAGAGAGAACTGGAAGCAGGAGAGAAAGTTTTGGTGTTGCTCCCTACCGAGAACAACCAACTGAAGATCGGATGGCAAGGGCCGTTTACCGTCCTGAAAAAGATTTCTAAGGCTAACTACCAGATCTCTATTGAAGGAAAGGAGAAGGTTTTCCATTTAAATCTCTTAAAGAGATACTTGGAAAAACCAGTGCCAACCTCCGACCATCTCCTGACGATCGCCAAAACTGACGAAGATGATGATAGTGGCAGGGATATTCCACCGCTATCACAGGAAATCTTTCAAAAATGTCAGAAGCGGCGACGCTCTTTCAAGCGCGCATATGAGACATTCCAGGGGAAGGAAACTTTGAGGAGTGGACTTGAGTAGGAATTGGACAGAGATGGAGGGGGAAGAGGAGAGGGAAGAAGACAGACACCCCGAAGCTACGGTTATAGGAAATTAAACTCCATAACGTAGACATGGAGTGCTTCCATATCTTAAAGGGGGGAGGCTCTGTCACGTAGGGTTTATAGTCATTTAATTTCCTACATCTTCTTCCTATTCTTTCACATAAATTCTCTCTTTTATTATCTCTGTATTTTTTTTTCCTGTGTATTTTTCATCCATTCGTTTTGCGTATATTATTTTCATATAATTCGCAAACTTTACCTGTTTTCCTTTCTCTTAAACTGAGAATCGCGCTAGGACGATATTACGTAGATGTCAGGGCTGCAGGGCGTCAGAAGGCGTGATAAGTCGGTTCGCTGAACACAGGACGTAGCAAATCGTCTACATTCTCAACGAGCGCGCGAGCTTCTTCTCGGCATAGTCCCGGTGAGGTGTGATACTTTACATCTGCACCGGTCAGTATCCAGACATTTGTCTCGAAAATCCCAAACTGACACGGCGCTCACTTGGGCCATGGTCAGCTGTAGTGTGAAAACTGCCCTGCCATGGAGTCAGGCTGTCTGGGATTTGAAACTGACACGCGTACATCGTGGTCAGTAGGTGACAGTTACGACACGCGTTAAGCGGACGTAAATGTTGGGAGTAGGGGAGATAATTTCGCGTGGCGAAATAGTTTGGGCCCTTTGTCTGATTTTAAGATATTGGCCAAGTTTGAAACTTTAATTTCATTCTCGCTCATAGACTCCACAGTAGATAGGTCGCTCGAAAACAGAATAGCTGTTAGAGAAGATCTCAGTTTGTTTCGGCAATTTGTCGAACTTCTAGACTTCCAGAAATATTTTCAGCATTTTTATTC
>JAMPIV010014273.1:20000-238251 GCA_024509875.1 Oreohelix idahoensis
CTTTTGTTCTTCTAGCGGGTTTCCCGTTAGAATGCCCGTGCTCAAGATCAAAGGGTACTGGGGGATTTTCTAGATTTTCCCTGAATGAACTTCAAAGGTCTGTTCCGTTACTTCTCACGTGCTTTCTAGCTGTCAAGTATTATATGGAACGAAGTATAACCATGGCGTGATTTGTTTCATGTCGGCGTCGGTGGCCTCATGGATATGAACGCAGTTTCATAATCCAGATATACCAGGTTCGAAACCTGCTGCAGGCGGTTTGGTAGCAGATCGCTTTGTGTGGATTTTTAACAATGGTATAAGCGCCGTACCGTTCAGAAAGCAATGGCAAACTACTGAATGAAAAAAATTGCCTAGAAAAATCACAAACAGCCAATAAAAGCTGGGGTTGATTGCCACGTCCTGTAAAGGATAAGCAACTAACTTTTCTTTATGACTGACAGGTCTAAGAAGATTGTAAACACCGCGTTTCCCAGTGTTTAAAGAAAAGAGGGCGGGGACAAAAGGGTAACCTGCAGAAGACAGGACAAGTAGTTTAATGCACGTTTTAGCTAGCAAATCAGAGAGAAGCTATTAGGTTGCAATAGGCTGTTAGATTACGATAGACTATTTTCCATTACACGTCACACCTACTATGGTCGCGCGAGGAGAATGCTCGGAAAGTTGATAGGCGGGTGAGGGGTGCGGGACTTCAAAGGCTGGCCAACGTCAGAAGTGAAATTTCTCCGGGGTCGCGCAGGTTGACAAACACCAAAAAGGAAATTTCCCACAGCTCTGTGTTTTCATTACAGCTAAATACAAAAAATATCCACGCCCACCCACGGCGCCCCTGACCGTCAGTCATGGCGCCTCATGGCGCCGCGGCCCACAGGTTAAAAACCGCTGCCTTAGACAATAGAGCAATTTTCTCTACTTTTTTTTATCCTGGAGGAACCCTTGAAAATAATTTTCAGGTCTTAGGGAACCCATGCATAAAATTGTTATATCTAAAGGTCAAGGTACCTTAGCGTGATCAATAAGTTGTAAATATAATAATCCAATCAAAATTGTTATATCTAAAGGTCAAGGTACCTTAGCGTGATCAATAAGTTGTAAATATAATAATCCAATCAAAATTGTTATATCTAAAGGTCACGGTACCTTAGCGTGATCAATAAGTTGTAAATATAATAATCCAATCAAAATTGTTATATCTAAAGGTCAAGGTACCTTAGCGTGATCAATAAGTTGTAAATATAATAATCCAATCAAAATTATCAATGCTGTTTTGAGTAGAGAATGATTTGTTTTTCTGTGGATCTATTTATGTTGGCCAACTCTTGTTGCGTGATTCCCCGTCCCTCACAAAGGATATCAACTCTGATGCAAGTCAGTGGTGTAGGCAGACATAACTTTAGTTTTTCCTTCTTTTTAAATGTCTTACTTAATTTGTTTTCTCCTTATCCATGTAGGCCTTTAATATTATGGGGTCGTCCACATATGACGTCACGCAGTGAGGGGGTGGTGGGTCAAATTTTTGTGACGTTGTGTGAAGATATGGAGAAGGGGGGTGGGATAGGAAAAATGTGACGTCACACAAAAATATACGAGTCTCGCTCGCTTCTTTCATAAGTGATGTTCCTATTTTTATCCGCAATAGTTAACTTTCATCCGCAATAGTTCACTTTTATCCGCAATAGTTAAATTTCATCTGCAATAGTCAACTTTCATCCGCAATAGTTAACTTTTATCCGCAATAGTCAACTTTCATCCGCAATAGTTAACTTTTATCCACAATATTTAACTTTTATCCACAATATTTAACTTTTATCCGCATAAGTTAACTTTTATCCGCAATAGTCAACTTTCATCCGCAATAGTTAACTCCTTGGACGGCTTCCATTAATATTATGATCGCAGCTGAAGTATCGGATAATTGTTATAGTCTTTAACAGGTTTAAATTGTTTTTAATTATATATTTCTTTTTAAAAATAATGTAATAGACACCTTAAAAAAACAGACTAAATAAACTGTATTGTATAAAGTTATATTTTAAAAAAAACCCACTAACAAGTTATCATCATTGCGACAACAGTCTGATGAGATAAAGTCGCAAACGTTTAGCTAGTTGAATCAACTATGTGTGAGTGCGTGCGTGTGTATTTGGGTTGGGGAAAAAAAAAAGGGGGGGGGGGGGATAAAATGTAAATGCTTTTAGTCGAGTACTGCAAAAGTTAGCCCCTGTCTCGTACTGGGACGCAGCACATGAAAGGGAGGATATTTATAAAAGCCTGATTATTTAAACACTATTGTGCTTAAAAGATTAGTTTGTCCGCACTAAGTAACAATTTTGCCAACGGACTGGCTGTTCTGTACATATGCGTAATAAGATGCAAGACAAAATGAAATACTTGAATATAAACATAATAACTTCACTTTATAACAAAATCTGGAGCTTAGGAAAGATACCAAAAGCATGGAAAGTAGCTATGATAGTACCCATTCTAAAACCCAATAAGGAAGCCCATGATGTAAGTTCATATAGGCCTATCTCATTAACATCACAACTAGGTAAAATACTGGAAACTGTTGTGAATAAAAGAGTTAAATTCTACCTAGAAAAAAACCAGTTATATAGCCCAAACCAGTCAGGGTTTAGAGCAGACAGAAGTACAGTAGACCAGCTTGTAAGATTAGAACATGATGTAAAGCTAGGGTTCAAGAGGAAAGAGAAAACAGTGGCAGTCTTTCTAGATGTAGCTAGAGCATATGATGAATGCTGGCGAGACGGAGCTCTTTACAAAATGAAAAAGATTGGCATTACTGGTAAAACCTATAGGTATCTAGAAAACTTTTTTACAGGACAGGTATTTTGCTGTACAGGTGAATAATGATAGGTCAGAAATATATGAACAACAGAATGGGATTCCTCAAGGATCAGTAATCTCTCCTTCAATTTTCACTATAGCTGTAAATGATTTAGCAGATGAATTTAATGACATAAAGAATGCAGTATCACAATTTGCAAATGACTGTGCCATTTGGCGATCTGGAAAAAACTTGGACCATGTTTACAAAAAACTTCAAAATCAAATAGACAAAGTTTCAGAGTGGATGAAAAGTTGGGGCTTCCAAATTAATGTAAACAAAACAGTAGGTATGATTTTCAGCAAAGGAAATTTAAAAAAAAAAATAACAAAATCAATATAACCATTAAAGGACAGAAAATATGTACCTCCTCAACAACAAGATTTCTGGGCATAACTTTAGATAAACAACTAAATTATAATAAACATATAGACAATTTGGTAGAAAGCTGTAGGGGACCCCTAAATATACTAAGGATTGTAAAAGGTAATGGATGGGGGGCCAGCAATAAAATAATGCTTATGTTCTACAAGTCCTTCATCAGGGGGAAACTGGATTATGCCAGCATAGTCTATGACTCAGCTGCAGCTTCTAACAAAGCAAAACTGGACAGGATTCAAAATGCAGCCATGAGAACCATTACAGGTGCATTTATATCGACACCAGTAGAAGCTCTAGAAGTAGCTCTCGGCATACCTCCCCTTGGTCTAAGACGGAAAGAACTGAGATTAAATTATTGGAGTAAAGTAGCACAAGAAGTGACCCACCCAGCACATAAAGCATTTGTCAAAAACCAACCAAGTGTATGGGACGTCCCCTTAAATAAAGATAGATATCCAACAGGGTGGAGAACTATAGAAGACCTAATGCAGTTCAAAGAACTATCAAACACAATTGAAAATAGTAATAAATACAGAAGCAAAATACCACCATGGGAACTAAAAACACCAATCATAGACTACTCACTTACTGAAAAGATCAAACAAAACATAGAAGATAAGGAAGCCAAAATGATAAGTAGAAAGTTCATAGAGCAACTAACTAAACAAAGTCTGGCCGTCTACACTGATGGATCCAAGGGTGATAGTGGGCAACTAGGTGCCGGAGTTGTAATACCACAATGGGGAATAAAAAAGAGCTACAGTGTAACGGAAGGGGCATCGATTTTTACTGCAGAGATGGTAGCAATTCTTAAAAGTCTAGAAATAATCGAAGATAACCCACCAGAAGCTGTTACGATATTTACAGACTCACTATCATCACTACAAGCACTAGAACACCCAGGTAAATGTAGCCGGCCAGACATAAAGGAAGAAATTCTAGCAATTAATACATCACTAGAGAACAGAGGATGTAGTGTGAGGCTAGTGTGGGTTCCAGCACACATAGGTATAGCTGGCAACGAGTTGGCAGACCAGAATGCCAAGAAGGGAAGAACAAGTAAAAACAATATAAAAGCAGGACTGGGAAGGTCAGAGATCAAGAGCCAAGTGAAGGAAACTATAAACGAGGAATGGAAGACAACATGGAAGGAAAGTAGAAAAGGCAGACACGTGTTCAAACTGCTGAAAGAACCAACGAGGACATGCCAGGTCAGAGAAGAATTAAAGATACCATCGAACAAAAAACTGTGGCGTCTCCGACTCGGCGCAGCATACTTCATGGTAAAAGAACCACACTGCCAAGAATGTCAGGAAGAGAATGACATAGACCACTACCTGATCCACTGTAAAAAGTATGAACAACAAAGGCTTGAATTAAAAACTTACTATAGAAATCACAATATAGACTTAACAGGTGATAATGTTTTAAGTATAGATGCCCCAAGAGATGCCCAATCAATACTTAAAAGATATATACATAAAACAAAGGAAAAAATATAAGGTTAGAACTTCAGGAAAAGCATCCAACTAAATAGAAATTAAGCAGCAAGAACTAACAAAGCATTAACAAAAAAAGTAACTACTCATAGGACAAGGAAAGACAAGGTATTAAAAAAAGGGACAACAACTCAAAAAGAACAAATTCTAATACAAATTAAAACCAAGTGTAAAGGACAATAGTTATCTAGAAACAATACAAAAGAGAAAATAAAATTGACAAATACTAATATAAATAAAAATCAGCAACTGCAAAAGACAACAGTTATTTAAATTGAATACAAAATTAGTAAATAAAATGACACTAAATACCCCAATTATAACCAACTTTCAGGTTGAACAGGGTAGACCAAGATGGAACGAGAAGAGGCAACAATGATCAGATGTTGAGTGCCCGATCTCCACCCATCAACTCTTCAAAACAACAACAAAAAATACTTGAATAGAGGTCACAGCAAGTGGGTCTGAAAATACACAGGGAGAAAACAAAGATGAGAGTAAATGCAGGAAAAAACAAGGTTGCAGGAACAGATAATGATATCAAAATAAGAATGCAGAATGCTAGGGGAGCAGTGGGAAACATACGGAGATCAAAAGAAGTCAAGTCCAAACCTAAAATCAGAATCAATTCATATTTAAACTCAGCCCTATTGTATGGCTGTCAACACGGAGTAACAAAAAAAAAAAAACAACAACAACAACAACAATAAAAAAGCTTTAGACTTTCATAAATGGGTATAAATAAGTAATCTCATAGAAGATGCTACCGTATTGGAGTGAAGTGTTAGAGACTTCACAATACTAGGTGTGACGAAATCAGTTAATCGGCTGTCTTCCTTTCACATCATTTTCGTTCTCTCCTGCATTATCAACTTATTTCTTCATTTTTCTCACACTCATCGTCCTATTATTTGGCATATTTTATGCCTTACATTTTTTGCTCTGACCACTCCCTAGACTTGTTTACTTTTCACCAAATGAATCGTAGTATTACAAGGCTTAATAGACAGGTCAGCGGATAATACTTTTATCACGTCTAGCCACCTTTGATAGAGACGATCCTTGTTGACGCAAGGGGGTATCGTACGATCGAAGAAAAGAAAGCCAGATTGGCTGTCCTGTCTAAGAAATCCGTCTGAGGGATTTACGCAAACACAGGTAATAATACGTAATCGCTTCCGCTGGGCCATCTCTGTATCAATATTACAGATAACCTGTCAGAGGAGACAATATCGGCGGAAGGTATTAGCCATGAAAAAAATTCGCCGATTTATTTATTTTTTGGTAAGTTTGTACAAATACAATCGGAAGTATTACTGCCATATTTGAAAGAGGCCACGAGTTTAAATTTTAAAATTTGATATTTTAAAACACACGGGGAATAGTAAGGATCTGGCAACCTCAGTATCTAGAATGGTGATTCATGAACCACAACTGCACGGGCTGGTGATTGCTTTATTGATAGTTTCGTGAAGATAACTAAAAGCATAAAGTAGTTCCAGGTTCCCTATGAAGCAGGGAGGGAAAGATGAAAGAAATGATGTACATTCTAAGAATAATACTTACATTTTCAAAGCAGTGTAAATGTCCCTATAAACATATTCGCTTTAAAATTAATGTAAGTTTTCAAGCTTTAAACCAGTGTAAATATCTATGTGAAAATATTCATTTTAAATTAATAGAAGTTTCAAACTTTTCCATAAGTGTAAATATAAATGAAACATAAATGAAGTTATTTTGTGAACACTTTTCAAACAGTGGAGATGTAAATGTAAAACATATTATATCTGTAAGTTTAACCTTTAAATGTAATGTAAAGCTAAAGCTATTCAGTTTAAATGTAAAGGAAGTTTTATCCCGAGGTATTACATTTAATTCTCATCGAGGGTTAATTCTGACATGGGATGGTAGAATAGAAGAGGGGGGCACATAAATGTGTCGGAAAAACGCCATACTCAGAAGAAGAGTTTCATTTCTATTTCTATTACCAGTTATTGGTGGTACCAGCAGAAAGTACTATCTCTGGAACCAAGTGAAGGTAGAAGTGGACTGACGTTTTGCGAGACGCCATCATAAGAGGGTCGTAGAGACAGACGCAGAACCAACTTAGCCGTTACTCCTTTAACGTTTTTGGAACGTGCAGTGCCTGAACTTTGATCAGAGACGAGCGAGAGCAGAGGAAAGAAACTGACCCAGCGGGAAAATATCCGCTGCCAAAAGTGACCTCCTTTATTCAGTTAAATCCCATCCAAGTGATGAAACCTTTTCCATAACTATTCAAATTATTTTCCAACTGTTGACACTTAAAGTGATTAGTAAATTTTGTTATTTGTAATGTTACAAATTTAACTTCGATTTAATCCTTTTAAAGGTACTACATGTTTGTCTCAGTCAAAGTTACTAAACAGAGCTATATATATATATTATAATAATAAATTCCACCGATTAAATCAGCGGTGGGGGCTTAACGAGCCAGAATAAACCATTGCTAAATTCTTCATAAAAGTGATGGCAGATTAAAGAATTAACATGCTTAGCAACAGTCAGCATTGTTTTCGCTTATCTGAATATCTTATGAAGACTCCCATGCGATAGAAGCTTTACTACTCTTCTATCGACATTTCTGCCAAGAGTAATCTTGTGTAAAGATAGACTCCATTGAAGCCTATAATAGATACTCTTGAGTTTTGGCCACTGTTGGACCACTACTGCAAAGCAGGGGAGGCAATACTGTCACAGTAAGGTATAGAAACGAGTTGTAGTACAAGGGATCCCATCTCATTGCAGCATCTCCGGCAAAGAAGAAGCTGACAGACTGGCAAAGAAAGGTGCAAATCTTCCTCAGCCTGATACGAGTATAACTTCTGAAGAGGAAAAGAGTTATATCAGAAGCAGATACAGGAACAAATAAGAAGCAGAACATCCAGGTCACACAAAAAATGCTGCATACTACCAGTTCAACAGAAGAGAACAAGTGATAATCTTCAGACTCTGCATGGCCCACAACAGATTAGGATACCACCTTTTCAACAAGCTAAAGATAGGAACTACCAATGAGTGGAACAGATAAAATGACTGCTGAAGATCTGCTTCAAAGATGCCCAACATATGTGGAACAGAGAAAGCACATGTGGCTATCATCAGTACCATTCCTGGAAAAGCTCTATGAAGATAGAAATAGCCTCAAGCTGACCACTGCTTTCTTTGAACATATTCAAGCTGGGTCTGAGAGTGTTCAAAGAAGAAGGTTAGTTGATAAAGAGAGAAGAAATAACAATTTAAAAATAGGCAGTGTCTTCTCAATCACGCTGTACAAATGGGGTATCCAAGGTTGTCCCCCACCCTTCTCTTGCAGTGGTGGTTTATATACCAATTTAACTTCTATGATGAGTATGCCAGCCACATGCATAAACACAACCTTGTATTATTGACCTCCTACGACATGTGTAAAGCAGCAGTGGTTATATTTGTTGTCATCCCTGATGCCACCAGACACTATAGTGATTTCTGAAGCGTTACTGCAGTGTCAACCTCTTATACTTTGTGTGTTCTTTGAACAACGATCAAAAAAGAAAAACAAAACCAAGATATTTTAATTCTTGTTTTATTACCATCTCACACCTTAGACAACGTCTAAAAGACAACTGGCTACTGAGTTCAATAAAACCTGAAAGCAGTTTGTTTCACATTCCAGTGAATCTAACATCTCAGATCTAAGAAAAGGTATGACAAAAAGGAAACGAACAAAATTAATATTTTTAAAAAGTGTATTCTCTCCCTATCATTATCTAAAAAACAATAATCATCTTACAAGATTCTACATGGTGAAAGCTTACAGATTGCTCTGTATATGACATAATTAAAACATCCTGTTTCTTAAAAATATGATTACAGCTTTTTTAAATTTTTCATGTTCATCTCATACTATTTGAAGTGTCTAACTGTTATCTCTAATTACTTTTCCACTGTCATCTCAGAATATGACAACTCCCTCACTGTCATCTCATAGAAATGGAGTTTTCCCACCTTCATCTCAAAATACTGAAGCTTTCCCACGGTTACCTCACAATATTAGAACTTTGCCATTTTTATCTCAAATTCAGAAGTATCCAATTATAGATTAGGGTTTGAACAACTTTATCTCACAGTATTACAGCTCCTCCATCATCGCCCCATACTGTATCTTATAAGAGCTTTCCCGTCGTCACTTCATATAATGGATTAGTCATCATCAAATCATATCACATTATGATGTCACCACTACTCAAAATAAAAACAGGAATTAAAAGACAATATTCTCATAGATAAATCTTTCTGGAGACACCTGGAGATGTAAAAGACAGCATGAAGCATCAAACGTCTGTAAGGTTTACAGACAAAAATTTATACATTCTGTGTAGACTATCTGGCGATTACTTTGTGTCACATGTTTTTTTACTGACTTGATAAACAGTACTAGAGACAGGCAGTTTTGGACATACATGATCACCAGGCATGGTATTTGAAGAAAAAGAAGAATATGCTCTTACCTGTCAACATTTTGATCAGCAGTTCTTAGAAGAAACTTTTTTATCTTGTTAATAGCATAAGGTATGGCCAAGTGTTTCCACTATTTGTAATGTCTTAATTCTGTTTTTTTTTTCTCTTTCTGCTGCTCATAATGGCATGGAGTCACCACTACAGCTGGCCTCCCTTGCTAGAAGCCTGCACTAAAGATTTCACATGTACTTGCAGCAGTGGTTTCTCAATCAATCTGTATCACAAGATGTGGTTGCTAGCCCTATATACACCCTCATATTAACCACCTATTATTTCTCAGTCTATCTCTTGTTCTCATCAACTTCCTAATCTCCTCATTTCTTAGTCTATGTCTTGTTCTCATCAACTTTCTAATCTCCACATTTCTCAGTTTATCTCTTGTTCTCATCAACTTCCTAATCTCCTCATTTCTCAGTCTATCTCTTGTTCTCATCAACTTTCTAATCTCCTCATTTCTCAGTCTATGTCTTGTTCTCATCAACTTTCTAATCTCCACATTTCTCAGTTTATCTCTTGTTCTCATCAACTTTCTAATCTCCTCATTTCTCAGTCTATGTCTTGTTCTCATCAACTTTCTAATCTCCACATTTCTCAGTTTATCTCTTGTTCTCATCAACTTTCTAATCTCCTCATTTCTCAGTCTATGTCTTGTTCTCATCAATTTTCTAATCTCCACATTTCTCAGTTTATCTCTTGTTCTCATCAACTTTCTAATCTCCTCATTTCTCAGTCCATGTCTTGTTCTCATCAACTTTCTAATCTCCACATTTCTCAGTTTATCTCTTGTTCTCATCAACTTTCTAATCTCCTCATTTCTCAGTCTATGTCTTGTTCTCATCAACTTTCTAATCTCCACATTTCTCAGTTTATCTCTTGTTCTCATCAACTTTCTAATCTCCTCATTTCTCAGTCTATGTCTTGTTCTCATCAACTTTCTAATCTCCACATTTCTCAGTCTATCTCTTGTTCTCATCAACTTTCTAATACGAGGTTGTGTATGAAGCTAGCACTCATCATGTAACACCAACTAATACAAGGTTGTGTATGAAGCTAGCAATCTCATCATGTAACACAAACTGCTACAGAAATGTCCAATACAAAAGCACATGAATGTTTTGGTGTAGGCTTCCAGCACGGGAACTAGTTGTAGTAGTGCTTCCATGCGCCACAGGGAATGAAAATAATAATAACGATGATGATGACATATGCACTGACAGCAAAGAGTTGGTATAAATACTGCTAGTTACCAGCTGACCGACCTCTCTCTCTCTCGATTATTTTTATTAAGAAAGCATATTAATATAAGTATAATGAGTGACATTCCTTCATGTTTCAGCAATTTAGTGCTTTCCCAGTATTTCCAGGTATAGGTACTTCTTCACACTTGACCGATGTGAGTTAAAGAACTTTACTTTTCAACACTTATCTGCCAAAGAGAATGTATATTATTTAATTTCCTGTTATCTAAAATTATCAATAGCTCCTTAACAAAAATAGGAGTCTGTTATAATCAACATCATACGGAGACCTTGGATCAATAATGAAAACACAAGCACCTGTCACTAACTTAACCACCTGCCCAAAACTGTTAGTAAATACTTAGTATGACAGTATGAATGTGCATTAGTTACTGTTACACACAGTTGATTTCACACAAAACAGCATACACACAGTTGATTTCACACAAAACAGCATACACACAGGTTCTGTCATTTCTGGGATATTGTCAACCCAATGCATCAATTTGCTAACAACCCATATGACGAGTATTGATTATGGTTTTCTCACTGCACAGCAAAAAGTGGAGTTCATGCACTATTTTTTGTACCAAAGGTTGTTTATAATTTTTGCAGTTTCCAACAAATGAAATAAGATCTCAAAATTACACACATATACAAAATGAAATAAATAAAAATCAAGTGGTATTAACACCACTGACAAGTCCTTGATGCAGTCAGTATGTGTTAGAGTAACATGCACTAATAGTTAAGAAAATAGAACAACAAAAATAAATTAAATAAATAAACATAAAATTATGTTAAAACCACTGACAAATCTTTGATGCAGTGAGTTCTGGAGTAATACAGAGTAAATATTAACCTGACACAATAAAACTGTACACATACATAACATATACGTACATCAATGGGATTTTTGTATTTTAAATAACACCAGCTAATTGCTTAAAATACATTTAACATTTACGTTTGATAAAATACAGTAAAGTGAATTAATTATGTCAGCACAATGAAAATGGAATTGTCTAAGAGGTCACGACTGCTTCAAAGTAATTCAACCATACAAGCAAAACAAAACAAAACAAATGCTACACAGTTTCTTTGGATAAAACCAAGCATAAAATGTATATGTCCAATTACGTCTTCCAGCTCCTGCAGCCATGCATAACCTCATATTAGGTGCCTTGTGTGACTGACACTCCTGAGGGAGCGGTAGTCCTATTATTTTTTGTATCTTTTCAGAAATGGCTGGCAACTGCAAGGGGAAGGTTTTAAACATGAAACAAATAAATTACAATGAGGTACTCACAATGTCAGCTATAAAATAAGCCAAATCTCCAGCAGTCTATAAATGTTTATTTTAACAAAAATATTTTATTACTGAAATTGTTTTTCTGTATTCTACATAACACTAATGTGACACAGAACTTAAAAAATATTAATAATTAAATTAGATATTATTACATAAAAACACTTCAGTGATATTTATAAAACCTCACGCAGAAACATTTAACAGAAAATCTTGTAATGTGCTCAAATATATTAACTTCACAGCAGATAGCCAGCCACAAATTTGCCAGATTATTCACCCCATATGTGTCGATACAACAAAAAACACAGAATAACCAATGATCATGATATGTCACACAAAAGATGGCTGTTGACCGAGCAAAGTGGAGACAGTTTGTTGCTGCCCTACAAGACGTCACTAGGCGTGATGGCCACTTTGTCAATCAGGGGCTAATGAGCCAAGAAGAAGAAGATGGTATATGTCGCCCCATGTAGCTTATGTCGCCCCATGTAGCTTGTCGCCCCATGTAGCTTATGTCGCCCCATGTAGCTTATGTCACCCCATGTAGCTTCTGTCGCCCCATGTAGCTTATGTCGCCCCCATGTAGCTTGTCACCCCATGTCGCCCCATGTAGCTTCTGTCGCCCCATGTAGCTTATGTCGCCCCATGTCACCCCATGTAGCTTATGTCGCCCCATGTCACTTATGTCGCCCCATGTAGCTTATGTCGCCCCATGTCACCCCATGTAGCTTGTCGCCCCATGTCGCCCCATGTAGCTTATGTCGCCCCATGTCGCCCCATGTAGCTTGTCGCCCCATGTAGCTTATGTCACCCCCATGTAGCTTGTCGCCCCATGTAGCTTATGTCGCCCCATGTAGCTTCTGTCGCCCCATGTAGCTTCTGTCGCCCCATGTAGCTTATGTCGCCCCATGTAGCTTATGTCGCCCCATGTAGCTTATGTCGCCCCATGTAGCTTATGTCACCCCATGTAGCTTAAGTCGCCCCATGTAGCTTCTGTCGCCCTATGTAGCTTCTGTCACCCCATGTAGCTTATGTCGCCCCATGTAGCTTGTTGCCCCATGTAGCTTATGTCGCCCCATGTAGCTTATGTCACCCCATGTAGCTTATGTCGCCCCATGTAGCTTATGTCGCCCCATGTCACCCTATGTAGCTTATGTCGCCCCATGTAGCTTCTGTCACCCCATGTAGCTTATGTCGCCCCATGTAGCTTGTCGCCCCATGTAGCTTGTCACCCCATGTAGCTTATGTCGCCCCATGTAGCTTATGTCGCCCCACGTAGCTTCTGTCGCCCCATGTAGCTTCTGTTGCCCCATGTAGCTTATGTCGCCCCATGTAGCTTATGTCGCTTCTCTGAGGAAATAAACAAAGAATAGGACTAGTGCTACCTCAGGCATGTCATAATAGGCAACTAATAACAGGTTGTGCATGGGGATGGCAACCTCATCGTGTAAAGCTAATTGCTACAGAAACCACCACAACAAGAGGCATGAATGCTGGCTTCCTGCATGGGGCCCAGCTACAGTGGTGGCTCCATGCTTCATAAGGAGCAAAAGGAAAGTAATGATGGTATATGTCATCTGTCCCGCTGTTTTGTAGATACTCGTACCATGACAAGGCAAAGAGAGTGCCCTCTGTCCCGCTGTTTTGTAGATACTCGTACCATGACAAGGCACAGAGAGTGCCCTCTGTCCCGCTGTTTTGTAGATACCATGACAAGACAAAGAGAGTGCCCTCTGTTTTTCTATATCCTGGAATGGGTTTATGTACTCAGATGTGATAATTAATTGGTAAAGAGTCCTCCATTGTCTTTCTCACTGAAAACAAGTCACAGATGTTTTTTTAATGTCTTTTGAGTCTGAATGGTGCAGTGGTTGCTTCTCAAGACAAAAGGGACGGGGTTCACAACCAGGTCATGTTACACTAGCCTATCAGCTGTAAAAATGGGTACCTGACTGTGTATGTGAGTTAGTGAAAGTAAAGGCAGTGAAGAAGGGAACTAGTTACCTCACCTCATAAAGCTGAGACCCAGTATAGGTAAAGTCTTGAACACTTTACTCCTCTATGGCAGTATCTCTACCATTAACAAAAAATTAACCTGCAGATCTTGCAGCAGCATTTAATACAAACATAAACGTATACCACAAAAATCACATTTACCTTCAATGTACCTGATAAGGTAATATAAATATTCTGATGGTCTTTAAATATCTTTATAAATGCAGGTTTTATCTGATCAGATCACAGCAATAATACAGTGTTGGTTAATAAATAAGTCTGGACATAACATTTAAAACTAGCAAGTGACTTTTCACTCACCTATATATAATGGATATAACCTATCCATAAACATCAATGCAAGTTGAATTGACTTTGCTATGAATCAATGCATAGATTACCACTACCATGGTATGAATCAATGCATAGATTACCGCTACCATGGAATTAAGAACATGCCTTGGAATTCTATTAATCATCATCAGCATTTACCTTTGCGCTCCTTATGGAGCATGCAGCCACAGCTGTAGCTGGCCCCCTTTTGCAGGAAGTCTACATCAGGCATTCGCTAGGCAGTGGTGGTTTCTGTGACAATTTGTTTGACATGATGAGGTTGCCAGCCCCTTGACAAAAGAAAAAAAATCGCATATTAGTCACATGTACGACATGTCTAATGGAATCCTAGTCAGGAAATAATTACTAGCAGGTTAACCCTATGAGTGCCCTGTTTGGTTCTGGGTGAGACAAGGATAGAACAGTACCACTCTTCTTACCAGGCATTTCATAAGATGAGATGTGCATGTGGCTGGCAACCACACCATGTAAAAAAACCAGCTACATAACCCACCACTGCTATGCACATCAGTGCTTTGTTACAGATTTCCTATATGGTGACTACTGCTGTGGTGACCCCATGTTCCCGAAGTAGCAAACGAGAGAAGGAAGGAAGGAAACCATTTGAGTCCGACACTTCTATTTCATGCAGACCTTTTCTTCATGGGTCCTCGGCCACTAGATGACATTTTTGTGAACACAAACGCTGATGTCACTTAACACTTCACTGACTATAAACAACATTAAAATCCATGTAGACAGATGACAAATGACACTACACCAAACCAAGTTCATATTTGTCATCATTATCATGTGCCTGCTGGCAAAGTATGGCACTTTTTATGAACATGAACTCTGACATCATGTACTTTAATGCTTATAAATGATAATTTTTTAGTTTAATATGAGGAAAGATGAAATCTGACACAAAATCATCATCATCATGACTTCCCTTCTAGTTCCCTAATGTAACATACAGCCACCACCACCACCGCTTGTTCCCCTGCACTGAAATGCCCTTGCAATAGTGCTGTCTGTTTCAGTTTGATTTACATGATGAGGTGTGCATAATTCACGACACAAAATCATACCAAGTTCATAAAATGGATTTTTTCACTACACTGAGAAATATATGGAAATCAAATCTAACACAACAATCAGAAGTTTCAACTCAAATAGCTAGACAGTTCTAGTGCATGGTTTTGAAACACACAGAGTAAGAAAAACCACAACCAAGAAGATACAGGTTGTCATAAATGTGTGTGCCTGTACAGAATAGGATTAAACTGATCTAAAAGATCTAACAAAGTGAAAACAATGAAAATAACCAGGCAAATATCCAGTAGATAAAGTGAGGAAAAGAAACTGGTGCTGAGTAGATTACATAGTGATGGCACCAGTTGAGAGCATTATAAGTCAGGTCTTGTTCTGCAATCCCCTAGATAAAAGAAGTAGGGAAAACCCCAAAAACACATGAAGTAAACAAAATATAGAAAACACGGAAAGAACATGAGTGGATGGCACAAGACAGGAAGCTTCTGTACAAACTGATAGACCTTCAAGCCAATGCTCCACAGGGTGATGACAAGTAATAATCAGACAACACATATCATACTTACTTACTTAGTCGTTCCCCTTCTACCATGAGGTGTAGAGGTCAACGCATATCATACCTGGCACAATTAGTCTGATTTGATCCTTTTAGCTTTTTTTTTTATTTTTTTATAATTATCAAATGTGGGGAAAAGATAAAAGAATTGTTTCTCAAACAATTGTTTTCACAAACAGGTGTAAGAAATAAATGAAGAGAATGTTTGTCTCAATGTTTGTTCACGAAGAGGTGTAAGAAACAAATTAATAGACCGTTTGCCATAATGTTCGTTCACAAAGAGGTGTAAGAAACAAATTAATAAAATGTTTGCTACAATGTTCGTTCACAAGGAGGTGTAAGAAACAAATTAATAGACCGTTTGCCACAATGTTTCGATCACAAAGAGGCGTAAGAAACAAATTAATAACATGTTTGCTACAATGTTCGTTCACAAGGAGGCATAAGAAACAAATTAATAAAATGTTTGCTACAATTTTCGTTCACAAGGAGATGTAAGAAACAAATTAATAAAATGTTTGTCACAATATTCGTTCACTAAGAGGTGTGAGAAAAAAATTATGTGTGTTGCCTTCTGCAACATTTGTGAGAAAATACAGCTGAACAGCTGCTCATTACAACCTGATTAACCTGAATCCTGGGATATGCCAGTGCCTTTGATCTCAGTTTAGAGGAAGTCTCACCCATACAGCTCTTAAAAGGTCTTGGGCTCACGGGGTTAATTGGAATAATTCAATTCTCACTTTGCTATTATCTTTATAAATGCATTAAAATATCAATTAATGAGTACTGAAAATTGTGAACGCTAGTTTAAAAGATGAGAAAAATATATATATTAGAATTTTAATATGAACAAAATTATATTTTTGTGTTATGTATTACAAGAAATCATTTTCATTTTATCAAAAATATTCACAAACAATTTTGTAAGATATAATGGAAAGAGCAGGAAACCAGACAAGCATAAATGTACATAAAGTTCATATAAATATTTTTTAAAAGATACAGAAAAAATGTGAATTATTAAAGACAACTTTATGCATGATAAATATTTGTGAACACATTTACATATTTTTTTGGTTAAATTCTTTAATTTAAAGAGGTTCTCATCCTTTTTTACCGGGCAACAAAGTTAAAGAACGTGCGCAAGTTCATGACATACCATTTTGGTTATATTATTGGCGCTGCGTTCATAAACAAAATGAGAAATACTATTTCATGACACACCTCATGGTACATCAGTTTGGGAACACCTGGACCAATATAATCATTTTATGTATTGCTGTCATGTGCTGGCCTTCAAAGCATGTTTACTCTGCTTAGACAGTGCAGACTACGCTGACTTGGCCATGTCTGCCACATGGAAGATGGTCGTACCCCTAAGTATATTTTCTAAGGACAATATGCAGATGGTTATAAGAACAGCTGGGTGACAGAAGCTGAGGATGAACGATGTGTGCAAGAGAGAGACATGAAAGCACTGCACATAAATCCAACAACCTGGAAGGATGAAGCTGTCGATCGCACCACATGGCGATGCTCCTTACGGCGACACCTAAGATTGGGCGAAAAGAAGCTCTCATGCCATGCAGAAGAAAAAAGAACACAGCAAAAGGAACATCAGGTAAAAAAAAGCAGATGAGGGATATCACCTCAGGGCTGCATTTCCATAGTCAGTTATGAATGAAAGGGGCTATTACTGCTACTATGTTTGGGGACAGGCTAACATAACCTGAAGGCATGAACATAAGAATGAACAATTAGATTCCTTTTGCATATTTGAAAATATACTGTAATGCCATTTTTCATGTGCATCCTAAATTATTGCTGGACTTTGCACTTCAAACCTCTCCTAATGTGTTGAACAAGGAATCAGATTAACAGATGGAATACAGTACTTGCATATTTATTCCTGCCCCATGTAGTTTCTGGGGAACTCACAAATAAAGAAAAGCTCTACTGCTCCATCAGACAACATTGTGTGTGCCAGGTCAGTAATATCAGCCTGGCAACCTCATTACATTAAACACATTTCTGCAGAAACCACCACTACAACAGCACATAAATGCTTGATGCAGGCTTCCTGCAAGGGAAAGGAGTTGCAGTAAAGACCCCATGCTCTATAAGGAGCAAAATGGAACACGATAATGATATTTATTCCAACAAATATACTGAAATGTATACTGGAAATACTAATCCACAAAATTATCTCAAGTCAGTTCTTTACTTATTTGATATTATCAATGTTAAATTCACATCTCAAGAAAAAAGGAGTTGATTGCAAAGTCAATATAAACAAAATGGTGCCCTCGGCTAAGCTATGATGAAAGCACTAGTTAGACTTGTTTGCACATCCTACGACTAGAGAAAATTAAAAATAATTTACTGTGAATAAATTACAATAACTGAGAATTTCCCATTCCCATCACATAAGGTAACATCATATAGTGTTTGGAATTTCACATTATATCAAACTTAATATTTTAAAAATAAATGAAGTTGTTGGAGGCCTAATTCAAAATTGTTACTATAATATTCACACCACATTAATCATTAATAATAATAATAATAATAAATTCTTTAAGCACCAAACACGGCGCATAAGGCAGAAACCAGTGCTCTCCAGGTTGTTCGTTGTGACGCCACTCCTCTTAGCTCTTGCACATTGTTTAATCCCAACGTTCTTCCTTCTCTTATTATTGTTCTTCTGAGTGTTTCTTTTGGTCTTCCTTTTTTCCTCTTACCCTCAGGAACCCAAGTGAGCGCCTGTAGTGGTATTCTGTTGTTTTGCATTCGTAGGACATGACCGATATAAGACCATCGTCTTTTCCTTATATAGTCGGAGACATATTTCTGCCTAGAGTCTTCTCTTATTTGTTGATTAGTCTTGAATTCTTTCCAACTGATGTTCATGAGTTTTCTAAGACATTTGTTCTCGAATGTATTCAGCTTGTTCTCCAATGATTTTGTTATTTTCCAACTCTCACAGCCGTATGTTAACACTGAGATAACATTTGAATTAAACAGACGAAGCTTGGTATGTATATTCAATGATCGTAATTTCCAAATGTTAGATAATCTATTGAAGGCGCTAGCTGCCAAAGCAATTCTAGTATGAATTTCTCTTGTTGTGTCACCATCCTGAGTCATTTTACTGCCTAAATAATTGAAACTTTCAACTTTCTGTAGTTTTTTTTTTCCCCGTTCAAGATGATATCAAAGGTCTCGTTAGAAAAGTTCATAGCTTTAGTTTTAGAGGCATTTATTTGGAGACCTATTTTAACCGAGAGATGACACAAATTATTTATTGCTTCTTGGGATTGTCTTGGTGTTGAACTTAAGAATGCTACATCATCTGCGAAATCCAGGTCCCCCAGGAATTTTCCATTTGTCCATTTTATACCCAATTGTTCATTGTGGGTATAGTTTCTCATAACCCAATCAATAGCTATTCCAAAAAGTAGTGGTGACATAATACAGCCTTGTTTCACCCCTGTTTCTACTGTAAACCATTCTGTATTCCCTTTATTTGTTCTAACACAACATCTTGCATTGTCATATAGCGCTTTGATTATATTCACATATTTTGTTGGAAAACCATAGATTGTAAGTATCTTCCACAATGATGGGCGGTGTAGACTATCAAAGGCTTTTTGAAAATCGACGAAGGTGATAATAAGTGGCGATTGCCTTTCCACTGATTCTTCTATAATTGTTCTTAGTGTGAATATTTGATCAATACATGATCGTTTCGGCCTGAAACCCGCTTGTTCTTCTCTGATCTTTTCGTCAGCATGCAATTTAAGTCTTTCTAACATCATGCAACATAATAATTTTCCAGGTACTGATAATAGAGATATACCACGCCAGTTATTACAGTCTGATAGATCACCTTTCTTCGGTAACTTTACAATAATACTGTCTTTCCATTGTTGTGGTGGTTGTTCTTCTCTCCATACTTCATTTATAATATCTAAAATTCTCAAGAGGTTGTTGTCATTAACTGCTTTAATCATTTCCCCTGAAATTTCGTCAACTCCAGCAGCTTTAAAATTTTTTAATCTTTTAACGGCTTGTTTGATCTCGTCCAGCGTGAATTCATCGCAAGTTATTGGCAAGGTGGTTGTGGGTGTTTCATTATTAAAATCATGTGTTACTGTTGGTGGTGGTCTGTTTAGCACCTCCATGAAGTGCTCAGCCCATCTCTTCAAATTTTATTTGGTCAATGAATTCTCACATCAAGTGCCAAGTTATTCCTATTGTATGTCACTAAAACAGAATAAGAACAATTTTAAAAGTAGTAACAGACATTTATTCAGAGTTGTTTGTGAAGGGGAACTTACAAGAACCCTTGGATACAAGAACTGGAGTATGGCAGGGATGCCTCTTGTCACTGTTCTCTTCTTACTGGCTATAGATTGAGCTATGAAAACAACAACGTCAAGCAACGGACAAGGAACTCAATGGACTATGACCACATAGTTCCAGAAACTAGATTCTGCTGATGACCGTTCATTTTTATCACACACTCACAACAAGAAGCATAACAAAGTGATAAAACCTGGATGTAAATAACTGGGTCTGAATATCCGCACCGAAAAGATTGTGAGAACAAATGCAGCCAATGAGATTCCACTTGGCCAGATCACACAAAACAGAAACACACCTACAATATGTAGATTCTTATAAATGTATCTTGGTAGCAGCAAGACAAGACTTTGAGAGATGGACAGTGCTCTCAAAATTAAAAGAAAATACTGAAGGCAACACGAGCTTTCACTCCATTAGACAATATAGGGATGTCAAGTCCCAAAAAAAAAAAAGGATTATTATCCCAAATGTCAAGACAGTTCTTACAGCATGGACATGGAACATGGATAACAAACACAAAGTTACAGATTTATGCAAAGAATACAAGGATTGAAATGGTATCCCAGGTTTACCAGTATGGAAATAAGACAAAAAAACCAGACAAATACCAGCGGAGCAAGAGGTAAGGAAAAGGTGGATGACACTGGTTAGAAAACTCAATAAGGAAACCAAATTATAGCATTACAAGGGAACTTTTGTTCTGAAATCCATGAGGTAAAAGAAACAGAGGAAGACACATGAACATGTGAAGAAGGAAACTCAGACAGACTTAAACAGGATAAAGAAAACAAGGTGAAAACAGTGACATGATATCAGGGCTTGGCATGAATTTCTTGGCATATGCTCCACAGGGAAACAAAGGGTAATGAATGAAGAAGACATGAATAAACTGGCATTTGTTCAGAACATACTGGCTCAAATGTTATAGGATATCCAAAGTAGGAACAATGAAAAGAACTTAATACCAGCGGTGAGGAAAAAATACTGAAGGTACACAGGATACCACTACAAGATTTACAATCATATGATGATAGAAAACTCTATACAGAGCGATACAACAGGAGGCAATCTGATTATCAGAAGAAGTCCCCCCCCATCAAACAAGTGTTTCGGCCCTATACTCCTGTGTTTCATACACATATCTTGGCAGCAATATAGATAAATTTGGAGGGACAGTGATATCAAAATAAGAATACAAACACAGCACTGGGAAACATATGGAGATCAAGGGAAATCTAGTCAAACACAAAAATAATAATCTTCAACTCAAATGTTAAGTCATTCCTATTGTATGGCTCTGAAACATGGAGAACAAAAACAAAAAGCTACAGACTTTCATAAATGGGTGCTTGTGTAGAATAAAAGGAGTGAAATGGTATAACTAGGTCACCAATGTGGAACTGATGACAAGAACAAGACAAGTGCCAGTGGAACAAGAGATGAGAAGATGTTGGCAATGGATAGGACACACACTGAGGAAACCTGCTGATAACATTACAAGGCAGTCCTTGTTGTTGAATCCCCAGGGAAAGAGAGGCAGAGGTGGACCAAAAAAACCACGGAGAAGAGAACTGGAGATAGAAGTGAAAATGATGGGGAAGACTTGGAAAGAACTTGAACTGATGTCACGTGATAGGAAGGACTTAGCATGTGTTTGTTGAAGGCCTTTGTTCTTGGGGAGCTAACGGGTATTGACTGATTGAGACAGGACATAACGAATACAAGTCAGCCATTAGAATCAGAAGGCATTCTTTGCTCTGGGTTATCCAGGGCGGAAAAATAGAGGCAGACCAAAAAATGCATGGAGACGAGAACTGAAGATGGACAACGAAGGATAAAATAGACATGGAAAAAACCTGACAAAACTGCCCTGGACAAGAGAGATTGGTGAGAACTAGTTGAAGTTCTCTGCTCCATAGGAAGTTGAAAGACAAAGAAGGAAAAGAAATACTGAAAACTTTGTGATTTTCTTCTGACATGATGTTTGGCAGTATTATGTCTATGTGTCCTGCTTAGTTATCTGTGACAGCAGGGAAAGATTCCAACTACTTTTCAATCAGGCATGTGAGTCGGCTGTGCACGGAGCTGGCTACCTCATCATGTCAAACAAACTGGCCACAGAAGTCACAGCTGCAACAGCACATCAATGCTAAAATAGAATTTTTTAAAAAATATTTAATGTTGCCTTGCTTTGACAAGGTGTGCCTCATTCAACCTAGACACAGGGTCCATCAGTTATGTTAGGGCACATGTCCAAATATTAAAGACCATGTGGTCTGGTACTAGTCTAAAAAGGGAAATGAATGAACGAATGTAAATGATATCAAATGATAAATAAGGTTATTGTCTGTCATCTAATGACAATAAAAACAGAATGTATACGAGCAAACTCATGCGCCAAACAAATGCATATAATGACAAATTATACATTTCACTTGCTTTTAGAACTGTCAAGTTATGTGTTACCAGTGTTAGAACTGTCAAGTTATGTGTACCGGTTTTAGAACTGTCAAGTTATGTGTTACCAGTTTTAGAACTGTCAAGTTATGTGTTACCAGTTTTAGAACTGTCAAGTTTGTTACCGGTTTCAGAACTGTCAAGTTATGTGTTACTGGTTTTAGAACTGTCATGTTATGTGTTGCCAGTTTTACAACTGTCAAGTTATGTGTTACCGGTTTTAGAACTGTCAAGTTATGTGTTACCCATATTAGAACTGTCAAGTTAAGTTTTACCAGTTTTAGCACTGTCAAGTTATGTGTTACCAGTTTTAGAACTGCCAACTTATGTGTTACTGGATTTAGAACTGTCAAGTTATGTGTTACTGGATTTAGAACTGTCAAGTTAATTGTTACCAAAGTAACCTTGTCCACAAAAATAGTTCTGTTGTGTTCCTTTAGCAGAAGTCTTAGCTTAAAATGACTTCCAGTTATTTTATGCAGGAAGATCTCTTAAAATACTTTAATAGTCCAAGTTCACTTAAAGGTTGCATAATTAACACCTTCCTCAACTTCATTTACACTGAAGCTTTGAAACAGAACTTTTAAATATATACACACACCCAATCCCCAGAAGGAAAACAAAAACCCAACAAAATTGAAAATTTGTGTGGTTGTACTTCTGTATGTCAAAATATTATTACGTATAACAAAAGAAGTGTATGTAATTTATCAAAGTTGAACCACCTTGTTCAAAGTTTATATATATATATTATATATATAGGTAAAAAAAAGGTAAAGGAACCCGTTACACGCCCATTTAGGCATATTGGGAATATGGTGTTAGGCCCATATTATCTTGACTGTCGGCACACGAGGGGTGATGTTATTATATATATATATATAATATAAAACACATGCAATACATTTTTATATTATTTTTTATGACTGGGGTGGGACAGGGGATGTGAAGATGTGTTTTCATAAATTAGGATGCAGTTTACTTTCCTTCTTTTCCTTTGTTCCATTTCAGGAGTGCCTTAGTGAAATTCTTACATACTGTGGGGACTGAACCTGGCTCACGCTGCCGCACAATGCATCGCTGAATGTAATCATATGTGTTCTGAATTGTTTCTGGATACTCCATGTTAAAAACCCAGTAACTGGAGTAGAGGGAAGCAAATGCAATTGTAAATTCTTCAAACTCCTGGACAATTGTGTTCTCCGCAATAAGGAAAAATTCATCAGTGCGGAAAATGTTACCACGAGCTACTAAAGTTGGAACGATCTTGCCCTGAGGTACTACTTCCTCGTCTTCTCCAATCTCTAAGACCATCTCTACAAAGTTTTCACCAAAATGAAGGGGTAGCAAACAAAGAGCTGTTACCATGTCCCAGTATTGCCTCAATGTGTCATTTTCTTGTTTGGCTTGTTCCCAACGGGCCAGAACAGGTGCTGCCCCCTTTTTATTCCTGGCCATTTCAATGACGGCTGTAGCATAACGCACGCAAAACTCTTGAATTTTTTGGTCAATATCAATCTTTGTTATGCGCTGAAATTCAAGCAGGAGTTGTTTGCCTGTAAAAAGATCTGGGTATAATTCTTTCAGCTCTGGGATAGATGGCATCTGCTTAGTGATTATCTTCCTTCTCTGCTCAAATGTCTTGTCCATGTACTCTAAAATCTGCTCTGGAGTTCTTCCACCCGTTTTGCTACTGCTGGGGACAATTTTAGCTTTTTTCTCTGGTTCTTCCCCGTATTCTAACTCAGATTTGCTGCTGCTGGATTTAGTATTTATGAAATTTTTATTGGCCGCATGTTTGGACTGCGGTGCTGCATTCTCCATGTTTGGATTTGATGTGATGTTTTCATTTTCTGTAGCAACTGATGTTTCCATTGATTCTAGTGTGGACTTTGCTGGTCCACTGACATCTCCTGTACTTGACTCTAGCTGAGATGTGGGAGACAAAGCACTACTGGTTGGAACATGTGGTGCATTTTCAGTTGCTTTTTTTGGCTTCTGAATGTCCAATGTGGTGACAGTTGAAGATTCATCTTCTGAAGTGCCATTCAATGATACTTTATTTTCAACAGGATGGCTTGCTCCATCAGGGAGGTTCGGTGCATTCTTAGGAATCTCATTGATAGTTTTAGCTGCATCGCACAATGGTTTCTGCAAGTGTTTAAATGCTTCATTGTCCTCTGAACTAGGAGTCATTGAAGACAGAGCTGCCACATTTTCCTTCTGGTGTGAGTCTTGGGAGACATATGAATTCACAAGCACAGGATCTGTGGCTGGAAGTTTAGAAACAGCATTACCTGTTGCTCTCGATTCCAAGGAAACTTTAGGCTCGACACCCTTTGTCCCTGGAAGTGGAGTGGTGCTGTTGACAAAGTCAGCTTGCAAGGAAGACTGCACTGACTGGTTCTGCTGGTTTAACATTTCAGAGCTGGACATCTCTGCATGTGTGCGTTTGGTACCTTGAGGCACAGACACAGAAGCACTGATGCTGCTGGCCATGTCAGACATGTGATGTTGGCACTAACTGCAGACTAGCTCAGTTTTTCTGAAAAATGTAATTATAGTGTTACAGCTTCAAACATGTAGGTATTACCCATACATCTTGACAGAGACAAAGCAACAACTGATACATAGAACAATCACACTAACTCTAATCAGTATCTAAAACACAGGTAAGAAAGGTCACAACAGTTGTATCAGCTTACAGTGTGGTCAGCTATGTTGTCATAATCTTGTTGCAAGTAGGGTTAGAGTTAAGTTAGTGGTAGTATCAATCAAGAGTGCTATTAAGTGTCTATTTAAAGAGAATACGGTTAGGGGTTTAGTGTTAAGATTTAGGATCATGGTTAGACAGAAACACAGCCACTAATGCTAACCATAACCCTAACCATGTTTGCGGAAAGATGGCCAACCACACAGTAAACTGTGATTCAACCAATCATAACATGTGAGCTGAGATTTCTGAGAAATGCTGCAAATGTCACCATGTGAGACAGAATGGGGAAAAATGAGATAAGGAAGCAGGTGGGGATTACATCATACATGCAGAAGCAGAAAATAAAATGGTATGGACATTTCATTGGAATGCAACAAAATCAGCTACCATCATAAGCCTTGAACATGGGAAAGGAATGCCTCAGAGACCCTTTCAGCCAAATATACACATTTTATGAAGTACAGACCTGAACTATTTGAGCAATGCTTCGTTAATTGTAATTATCACAAACAAATACCAAACTGTGTCCTACACTATGTTGATAGGACAGGTTTCCCCTACAGGCCTACTGAGGATGGTAACTCTTGTATTCAATCTGTATATTTGAGAAACAAAATTACAGCAAAAAGTATTAGGACAGGTTTCCCCTACAGGCCTACTGAGGATGGTAACTCTTGTATTCAATCTGTATATTTGAGAAACAAAATTACAGCAAAAAGTATCTCCCGTAATTGCAGGCCCTCCGGAATCAATAACTTGTTCTATCCCAACTCCCCCACAGCAAAATAATCCCTTTCCCCCTAACTTACAAGAATTACAGCAATGAATGCTCCCTTTTAGTCTTGCACAGTGAAAATTATTACAATGGCGAACGTTGAAAAAATGAATTCCTTATTAAATACGAGGGGTACCCTATGCAAATAATAATTAACAAATGTATGAAAGCGTACATAGCTTTCATATATTTACAATAATTCATGCAATTATAAAAGGTTAAGGCATCGCTTAGCAGTAAGTTTCCACTTTAAAAGCCTCCATGAGCCAATCCAAAGCGAGGGTCTCGCCGAGGACGAGCGCCGGCTTATATTATAAAACAGCACGAGATGCGTATAATTCGTGATAATCCTGACATGCATCTAGAATTTAATACGCAAAAATTCAAAAATGGTTCCATATTTTGTGTCATAAATACTACCTTTAAGCATAACAAGATGGTGAAATATTAAGAAGCTGCAACAAGTCAACAGCAGAACGAAAAACATTAAATGTTCAAGCAAGGACCTACTGCGGGGCCAGTCATTGCATGTGTTAATATAAAATGTTTTCTGTTTCTAAACGACTTTATACGCAGATCTGGAGATATCTAGCTATTTTTAGCGTACACATTATAAATATCTCCTAGTGTAAGAAAAAAAAAGTCTTCCCTAAATCTAAACACGTCTTTATAAATGAATCGTGATATTTTGTTTGTCTCGTTATGCAGTGGTACCCGTATGGACTCTTCTTGAACATAGTTGTCGATCTTTACTGAAACAGAATATCGGTTTTCTTGCGTTCGTGTATCACTATTTGCGCTTGCAGCTTTCTGTCATGGCTGTATCGCTACGCTACTTCTGTTCTGTTTCAGTTTTTTTTTTTTTCCAAATGCTTTTCACGTATTCTTATTTTTCTAACTGCTTCATCCCTTTTGCATATTCAAAAAGTCCTAACAAGATTAAATTAGACAGAATTCAACATCAGGCTTTATGTACAATAGCAGGTGCAATCAGATAAACATCAATGGGAGCTATAGAGGTGGCTTTAGGAATTATACCCTTGGAATTACGGAGAAAGGAGTTAAGACTAAATTACATGAACAGAGTTATATTAGATAAGTCTCACCCAGCACACACAGCTTTTACCAGATGCCAACTAACAATTCAGGCCAGTTCAATGAATACCACTAGATACCCTACAGGATGGAAGTGTATGGAGGAAATTTTCCATCTGGGTACATTAATTACATCAATTAATAACAGTTGTGAATACAAGCAAGTGATTTCACCCTGGGAGATCAAGAAACCAGACACAGACTACCACCTAGCAGAAATACTTAAGAAAACAAATAATATAGAAAATATTAAAAACACAGCCAATAAATATATACGGTACAACAAATATCAAAAGACAGCCTTACTGTGTACACAGATGGATTTAAGGGAGAGGATGGCAAATTGGGGATAGAAATATATATTCCAATATGGAAAATGACAAAAGAATATAGCATCACGGAAAATACATCCATTTTCACTGCAGAGATGGTGGCAATACTAAAAGCACTAGAAATATTCTCTAATAACCCTCCCAAAATACAACTAACAGTTTTAACTGACTCTCTTTCAACAATTAAAGCACTTAGAAACTTATGAGAATATAGTAGACCTGATATAGCAGAGGAGATATTTCTGGCTATTACATACTTATATTCCAGAGGATGTTCAGTCTTAATTGCTTGGATACCTTCACATGTTGGCATAGAGGGAAATGAAAAGGCAGATAAAGAAGCCAAGAAAGGTAGATCTGATAATAATCGAATAAATGTAGGGACGAGTAAATCAGAGATTAAGAGCTTAATTAAAGATTTAATAACAGATGAATGGAAAGCAGAGTGGGATAAAAATCTGAAAGGAAGACATGCATATAAGTTGTTCAAGGCTCCAACAAGAAAATGTCAGATATCTAGGGAATTGAAAATTCCCAGTAATAAGAAACTTCTCAGACTACAGCTGGGAAAAGGCTATTTCAGAATAGAAAAATCTTACTGTGCAGTATGTCTTCAAGACAATAATATAGAACATTTCTTGTTAAAATGTAAGAGGTATGAACAAATGAGAATACCAATATTAGATTATTTGCAGGCATCCAATTTACCTATAAATAAAGAAGAGGTGTTAAGAGTAGACAGACCTAGGGAAATGCATAATATAGTCAAACAATATTTAACACGAACAAATGTTAATATATAGTGGCTGGGAAGGTGAAGGTCTGATGCTGTTATTACAATGCTTATGACTTTTAGCAGATGAAAGTCAATTAATTATCTGTTAAAGTCAGTTATATAACTGGAACCGCCAGGCCTTTACACCCCTTCTCTTTAATATTATTCTTGTTCAGAGTTTCTTCTTGATTTTGTTTGTTTGTTTGTTTTATTTTTTTTTAAATTAATTTTTTATAAATTTTTTATTTTTATTTAATGTATAAGCACAATTGTGATTGTCCCTATTTACAATGATTTGACAAATGTGATGCCACTTTCTCATATCGGCAGTTTTTCATATTATTTGGAATTGAAAACAATATATATATCCTAATTATAACCCATCAGAGGTTGAACGGGATATTTTTCTTCATTAATAAAAAAAAAAAAAAAAAAGTCGTATACCTTATATGCAAATAAATGACGAAGAGGTATAGGCTAATAGAGCAATTGAATGTACCGGTACTATCAAAAACTGTAATCATTTTAAATCCTAAATATAACCAAAATGGGGTTTAACGAAATATGTTTATCCGCCAATTAAACAAATTACATATTACAAGAAGAATGTTTATATTTCCTTTCTGTCTCAAAACATGTCCACAATCCGGTGTCCCCCCCCCCTGAAAATGTAGGTCTTATTGGTCGATGTTTGTTCCCATGAAAACGTAGGTCTTATTGGTCGGTGTTTGTTCCCCTGAAAACGTAGGTCTTATTGGTCGGTGTTTGTTCCCCTGAAAACGTAGGTCTTATTGGTCGATGTTTGTTCCCCTGAAAACGTAGGTCTTATTGGTCGATGTTTGTTCCCCTGAAAACGTAGGTCTTATTGGTCGATCTTGTATTTTAGCTGCATTATTTTCTTCTAATCTCCTGCGTATTTCCCGGGGGTCTCGTATGCCTTTATGAGACAACGGAAGAACAAATGGGGCTGGGAACCTTATTATATTTTTAAAAATGAATACAGGAACCACCACTGCAAAAGCATGTGTAGGAAATCAGTGATGGCTCAGAGCTCCATAGGGAGCAAAAAGGAAAGTGTGATGATTCTCTTCCATTCGATGTTATTATAGATTCCTTGTTCCCCGTAGTGTAAGCAGCATTCTATTGCAAATCCTCGTCTTTCTTCCAACAATTTGTTTTCTTCCCAAACTTGTCTTTGCACGAACATGTTTTAGATAGCATTGTAATCTTTGCACGTACACGTTTAGATAGCATTGTAATCTTTGCACGTACACGTTTAGATAGCATTGTAATCTTTGCACGTACACGTTTAGATAACATTGTAATCTTTGCACGTACATATTTAGATAGCATTGTAATCTTTGCACGTACATGTTTAGTTAGCATTGTAATCTTTGCACGTACATATTTAGATAACATTGTAATCTTTGCACGTACATGTTTAGATAGCATTGTAAACTTTGCACTACATATTTCCGCTTAACGCGTAGTCCGTAACTGACCGACCAATGTACGCGTGTCAGTTTCAAACTTCAGCCTGACTTCCATTGCAAATTTCACAATTTACTGACCGGTTGCAGATAGCATTGTAATCTTTGCACGTACACGTTTAGATAGCATTGTAATCTTTGCACGTACATGTTTAGATAACATTGTAATCTTTGCACGTACATATTTAGATAGCATTGTAATCTTTGCACGTACATGTTTAGATAGCATTGTAATCTTTGCACGTACATGTTTAGATAGCATTGTAATCTTTGCACGTACATGTTTAGATAGCATTGTAATCTTTGCACGAACATGTTTTAGATAGCATTTTAATCTTTGCACGTACATGTTTAAGATAGTATTGTAATCTTTGCACGTACATGTTTAGATAGCATTGTAATCTTTGCACGTACATGTTTAGATAGCATTGTAATCTTTGCACGTACATGTTTAGATAGCATTGTAATCTTTGCACTAACATGTTTAAGATAGCATTGTAATCTTTGCACTAACATGTTTTAGATAGCATTGAAATCTTTGCAATTACATGTTTAGATAGCATTGTAATCTTTGCACGAACATGTTTTAGATAGCATTGTAATCTTTGCACGTACATGTTTAAGATAGCATTGTAATCTTTGCACGTACATGTTTAGATAGCATTGTAATCTTTGCACGTACATGTTTAGATAGCATTGTAATCTTTGCACGTACATGTTTAGATAGCATTGTAATCTTTGCACGAACATGTTTTAGATAGCTTTGTAAGAAAACATTTTATTTGAAGACCCAATTTCCTTTTCGTTCTCATCATCATATGACCCATCAGCTACATTAGGAACACCGTCCTTGAACAAAGTCATGCCCAGCTTTCCTATCATTCATCCAAGGCATTTCCGTGTCTTTTTTTTTTTATCCCGTCTATGTCAGCCTCTAGTTTCCTTCTTCGTGTATTTAACTGCCCATCTACTTCTCCTACCCTAAGGATACCCCAACAAATACTGCCTTGTAATGCTACCAAAAGGCCTCCTCAGTGTGTATCCTAACCAGCGCCACTGGCTTCTTCTCACATCTTGTTCTACTGTCACTTGTTCTTGTCATCAGTTTTACACTTCCTTGTAGACTATTGGTACTATTGAATGTTGGTTTGGTTTCTTGTATTGTTATTTAATATTTCTTGTAATCTCTCGGTCATTTCTTCCATCTTTAAAAATGAACATAGTCCACGTATTTTCACCAAAACTGTTTCCATTTACAGTTTCATTCACTTCACCATGGCAGGTCAGTTGACATGCCTCAAGGCATATGCGGCCACGCCCTACCATAGATCTCGAATTCCATTCATCATAATCAACTACCTTTCTCCTTACAGAGGTTGGAACCACCACTACATCTGGTCTAATTGCAGAAAGCCTGCACCAGCACGTGATTTTGTAGTTGTGGTTTCTGTGGCAATTTGTTTAACATGATGAGGTTGCCAGCCACTTGTACAACCCGAAATAGTAGTCGCCTTGTACGACATGCTTGGGGCTACAATAGTCCTTTTCTTTCTTTGCCTCTTCACAGCTCCTCCCTCCCCCCAATTAATTTTATCAGGAGGGACAGAATGAGAAATGGCGACATCAGAAAAAGTAAATAGAGCGACAGAAAATTAAATGGTTTTTAGATCACATGACAATAGAACCCGATTAATTATTACTACAGCAGAAGATCAGTAGAACACATATTCCTAAACTGTCGACTTTACGAGATGAGCAAAGTGGTAGCGTGGCTTTCTCCAACCCAGTTGATGGAGACACTGTATGGTGACGAGATGAGCAAAGTGGTAGCGTGGCCTTGTCCAACCCAGTTGATGGAGACACTGTATGGTGACGAGATGAGCAAAGTGGTAGCGTGGCTTTCTCCAACCCAGTTGATGGAGACACTGTATGGTGACGAGATAAGCAAAGTGGTAGCGTGGCTTTCTCCAACCCAGTTGATGGAGACACTGTATGGTGACGAGATGAGCAAAGTGGTAGCGTGGCTTTCTCCAACCCAGTTGATGGAGACACTGTATGGTGACGAGATGAGCAAAGTGGTAGCGTGGCCTTGTCCAACCCAGTTGATGGAGACACTGTATGGTGACGAGATGAGCAAAGTGGTAGCGTGGCCTTGTCCAACCCAGTTGATGGAGACACTGTATGGTGACGAGAGAAGCCTGAGATGAACTGCCAGTTTTATAAGAGAGATGGATGTGGTTATTTGAGAACGAACGACGACAAAGAAGAAGGAAAAGAAGTAGACAATCTGCCTTCAGCGCGCGAGGAAGATCAAGAGGCAGGTAAATAGACAACATTAAATAAATACAACAACAACAACAACACGGGTTCACAGCAGCCATTACGACACACTTGTCTCAAGAACGCAAACTTCAGCTTCCCACCAAGTTTCACGACAAGATGGACCCACCAAGTTTCACGACAAGATGGACCCACCAAGTTTCACGACAAGATGGACCCACCAAGTTTCACGACAAGATGGACTGAAAATGTAAAGCAAGTAAATAAGTTAATTAGAAGATTTCTATCATAGGATAATGAATAAATTAGGTATTTATAACACAACTGAACCTTCGGTCGGCAGGGTGGTTGGAGTTCTGGCCTCTCGCGGCAAATGTACCGGATTGGAAACGCGGTGGGGTCACGCTAGAGTCTACCCAGCTGTAAATGGGTACCTGACTCTGCTCTTGAGTTAGGCAAAGCAAACGGCAGCGAGGAAGGGACCTGGCCACCCCACCTCTGGAAGCTGAGCCTAGTATAGTGACGTATTCTCCGCAATAAGGACTTCACTTGGTTGCAAAAGTTGTAATAGGCGAGAGTTGTAGTGAGGATATGCTCTCACAGCAGATAACGGCTTCTATGGCACGCGCCTCAAATAGCATCTGACAACCAAGCCCAGCTTCCGGCCTTCATGTGCGGCTCAATTTGAGTCCGGCGGAACAGTTTCCACTGACGGGAGAAGGGGCGAAGGCGAGTCACTGGCGCCTTAAACCCAGCAGCTTCGCGCAGATAGGGCTCGTGATCCTTGGTTGGTAGCTTAACTAGGATACGGTAAAACTCTGAATTAAAACCATCGCTTCCTTGCCAGAATATCCGTTTACGGGAAAGGCTTCGGGAGTAAACCCCGAGGATAACCCTGAGAATAAATCCGGAGTCGGAGTCCCTAAGGCAGTCTAATGTTGATTCGACATTATTCTGGCAACTCCTGCGACGTGGCTGGTACCAAACTGTATCGGCTACTGCCGTTCCTTTTGACCTACCGGCTGCGTGGAGAGGGGGAACATGCTGCATGGGCAACAGCTTGATATCCATATAACTGTGCCCAAGCTCGCGTCCTGGAGAGGAAACTCCATTTTCACCCTATAGGTGTCGGCAAATCACGGGAAGAAGCAGTTACTGGTTATAAGCATCTTGGCCAACTGGAGTAGGGCATGGCGCCAGGGACTACTTCCGACAGTGGGAGAGGTTCCAGGATCTCACTAGACAGCTACCGCCCGCTTCAAGCTGGGTGTCGTGTGAAATTCTAATCCACATATATAAATTAAAAAGTAAATGTAAAGCCTAACAAATAACTTCAATAAAAGGAAAGAAGAATGGTAAAGAACAGTGCTGTCACAATGACTGTACTCGAAATCCCCCTTGTTTTCTACTTCGTCTGCAAATTGTAACGTTTCACGTTGATAGTAAAAGCCTACTGCAGCATACACGCTTTCTACGATAAAACGTGTACTGCATTTCTAAGAAAAACCTTGAGATACGCAAGCTGACCTATATTTAATATTCCATTCATGTCATTTTATACACTAAGTTACCATAAACGAAAGACAGATGGAATTAGGATAGAGAGAAGGGAGGGCTGAAAGCAGGAACGCATACAACACTAAACACGCGTCTCGCTATACAATTAAAGTCATCCCGCGTGTAAGGCCACAAGCACTAGCTTTTTTCAAATCGACAGTGATAAAAAACACTACCCATACGAGAGTTAGTTTTAAAAAACTTACAAAATGCTTATTAGGAAACATGACATTCTACTGTTTTATGTCTAAAATCCTGACATTAGTCTGACAGTACAGCAGACACCATAAAGTTTGGAAGTGAGGAGGTGGCAACAGCACGACTATCCTAGAAGAAAATGCATATTTTGAACGCAGCCACTTAGCTCCTTTAAATTTGTATATTTGGGTTCCTTAGGACTTGCTGACAAAGAATATGTTAAACGTTACGCAAATAGTCTAGGAATTAATAAATTATAGCCAAAAGAAATAGTGAGGGTGTCAGACAACCCCAAAATCAGAATCGCTCAGTGGCAGATTTTGACACCACCATTGTACGGGAAATAGGTCCCCATGTTAAATCCTATTTGATTGGATAGAAGTAAATGTAAGGCTAAACACGATTAGTCGGGCTATAAATACTAATTCTTTGTTGTTAGGGAAACGTGAGTAGGAGTATTTTTTGTGTGAAAAGCTGTGTAAACATGGCTCGATTGGTTAGACCCGCCAATATAGTCAATTAGGAGCGTCAGGTCAACACCACATTTTCAAATAAACTTTCTAAAGCAACAGTGCGTTGAGATTCAGCTTATATTTTTCTAAATAAAAGCCTGAGACAGTGGCAGGTCGGATTTTGTGCCTATTCATTGCCAGTCAACGTAATTCTGTATTATCTCCATGAATTGTGGGACTGTGGTCCTAAAGTTATTGAGCAGCACCTGGTCTGAGCTTTGCTGAATCTGGAGGCTGACAGCATACTCCTGGGTCCAGATAGCGACTAGTGAGGTGTCTCCAGAACACAGGGGAGCAATCGAGCAGAGGAGTCTTTTTCTGCCGTCATCACGAAAGTTAAGCCTCTGTGGCCAGTGGAGCTCAACATTATGTGTCCCCTCAAAAATTGACATTTTAGTAAAAAAAGAGGGACAATACCTTGTTTAAATTGACAGGAACTGTGAACTTTTCCCCCATACTATTTCCCAGATAAACAAACACTTGAAGTCATGATGACAAATAATAACATAGCTTGAAAAAACAAAACCAGTATTACCTCATAGTACTACTACACAACTGACACACATAGGATAATATTAATAAAATATGTCACTACAAGGTTCATGTTTATAAATTATGTATATATAAATTGTGATTACAATTAATTGTGATTCCTGCTTCACTTTGTAGTTGAATCAGGATATATATTAGTGAAAGTAATTAATACATATATATTTGAAACTTTACCAGTAATTCATTTAAGATAGTCTTATAGAGTGTTAAATGTGTGTGAGTGTCACAGTGTTGTCAAGTGTGGTGGAATAAATTAAATTGTTTATCTGTCTGTTGTTGTTGTGACTTACACTTCATCATATACATACCCTAGACATTTAACGTAGTCATCACAATATTCCAGAATAATTCTGACTGAGGTATAATGTGGTAGCAAGTAAGGTTATCTGTAAAACATTACACCTATTAGATACAGATACCTTCACAGCTGATCTCAGTCAGTACACTAAGTCCCCTATAAATATTTATAACATCCCACTTTACCACATATATTGGGGTCTCGCTCCCGGGATTTTGAATCTTTCCCTATTAAGAATATTGGGGGTAATTCACTTCAGGGAATAATAGAAATTAAAAAGGTATCCTTGGGTGAAAATAAATAACGTTGAGCTCTCAGTGCCTGTGGTGTCCTTGGATAAGTACAGATTGTATTGTTTGGTTAGACATTTTATACAATTACCTGTTAGAAAATGGCGGACGTGGCCAAATTTCGATCTGCTGCTGTACAGACTGCGAAAGAGTTAGGAATGGACGGGCAAATTATGATTGCTTATGTCACTGCTGAATGTGACAAATATATTGAACGGGAAGAAAGAAGATTAGAAAAAGAGGCCGAAAGAAAGTTAGAGGCTGAAAAGGAAATTAAGAAGTTACAATTTGAGGCTGAGGCTGAGACTAAGAGGCTGCAGATTGAGGCTGAGGCTAATAAATTGGAGGCAGAAAGAGAAGAGAAGAAATTAGCTGCAGAAAGAGAAGAGAAGAAATTAGCTGCAGAAAGAGAAGAGAAGAAATTAGCTGCAGAAAGAGAGGAAAGAAGATTGACTGCAGAGAGGGAAGCAGAAAAGGAGGAGAAGAGATTACAAAGGGAACATGAGATACGACTAAGGGAGTTTGAGTTTCAAGGCCATGCTCCTGAAAATGGTGCCAGTCCCTTTACCTCTGATGCCACTGCTAGTCAGGGAGCCTCAACCTCAGCTATGAATTTTCATTTAGATCATTTTGTTGAGAAAGACGATGATATTGAGAGCTATCTAAATAGATATGAACTATTAGCTACCACATATGGGTTAGAGAGAGAAAGGTGGAGCTTAAAGTTATCTCAAGGGCTTCGTGGGGCAGCTTATGAAGTTTTTGCCAAAATGAGCAGAGGTGATCAGGAAAATTATGACATGCTAAAGCAGGCTCTTTTGTTAAGATATGAAAAGAACGCAGAATTTTATAGGAAAAAATTTAGGAATGCTAAACTACTGTCAGGTGAAACCTATCACCAGTTCTCTGCACGGTTAGAGACATACTTGGAGAAATGGACTTCTCTGGGGAAAACCCAAGATCTTAAGGAAATGGTCCTTATAGAACAATTAAGAGAGTCCATGGCTCCAGACCTGAGAAAGTTTCTCATGGAACAAGGTGCAGAGAGGCTGGGTGAGTTGCTAAATGTTGCTGAAAGGTATCAAGCGGCTCAGGCAGAGGTATCAGGTAATAAAAAGAAACAGGTGGAAAATTTTGGGGCACCACAGAACTTTAATAAATTTGATCCTAGAGATCAAAACAAAGGTAAGCACCAATTTGATAGGCCACGGTATGACAATAAAAATAAAACCCCACAATTCGATGAAAGGAAATATGATGAAAGAAAATCCTTCAACCAAGGGAAAAGGTGGTGTAAAAATTGTCAGATGGACAATCATGATACTGACCGTTGCAGAAGGAAACCTGTGTATATGGCCACCCTTCAGGTCAGGTCAACCTCAAGACAGGAGGAGGATATTATGTTAGATACCACTCCAGAAGAGATGAGGAAGGCACAGGCTGGGGATAAGACCCTCAAGCCTTGTTTCAGGAAATTGTCAACTTGTCATACAACTCCAGGCAAGGGAGATTTTTACATGAAAAACAAGTTGATTTACAGGAAGGCCGGAACTAGATCCCATGGTCACGGACAGTTGGTTCTTCCAAAGAGATATAGGGCAGACTTAATAAGGAGCCTACATGTGAAACCAGATGGGGACCATGAGAAGATAGGTACCATCATCCAAAAGGTGGCTCACAATTTTTATTGGCCCAAGGCCAGATGGGACATTGAGAATTTTGTAGAAAGGTGTAGCATAGCACATGAGGGAACACCCACAAGTGGAAACATTGATCAGGACCTGGACACGCCACGGGGCAAATTTAGCTCTGTTGTTCTGGAACATTCAATTTGACAACAATGTTCCATATAATGTCAATAAAGTGGTTATAAATTCTGGCCATGTTAGTTGAGTTCTTATATGGTTTCATTCAATATTTTCATCGTGTCAATTGGTGTTGCTTTACGCGAATGCGGGGTGGGGTAGAAAACGTGTGAGCAAACATTTGAAAGTTGCAATTATATTGAACTTGTAATTCCATTGACTTGATAAGTCGGTTCATTGAGTCCACAAATATTTAATACAGTTTACACGTCAAGACGATTCATGCATGTTGATCACAAAAGTACATATTATAACTTGAAAATATATGGCATATATATGTAGATATCCTATCAGTCCTTGTCCAATAATCAAATTACTGTATGCAGATTGTCATAGCTGTATGCACGCGCGGTTGGGGTTTTCCAACGGCCGACAGTGAGTCTATGAGTCTGGCAAAATCAAATACTATGGACTGTAATTCATCCTTCCTTAATTTTCACTTTCGTACTGACCTTTAATCATTTCAAATCTTCGTAATAGCAATGGACTGACCCATGTCCGTACTTGCATAAAATATATCTGTATGGCAATACCATGCCCAACATTGGAAGGAAAGTCAGACGCGTCTTAACAGCTTGACGGTCAATGTAAAAAGGGTAGCGTTTCTTAGTTACCGACTGTGTCCTAAACAACGCTATACACGTCATAATCGATCGTGTATGAAGCGTTCAGTAATTGAAACATCTATCGCAATATATTAAATGTCTTAACCTTTACAATTGCACGTCTGGTAACCTTTAGCAGACGGCGTTAATATCATATACCGTAACAATTCCCTGTACACCGGGGAAAAAAAAAATCGATAGATTTTTTTTCAATATCTATCCGACTTAACAATTTTTCAAAAAAATTTAACACAATTGTGACATATGGCCGACGATGTTCTGAGTAGAACCGTGTTGCGGTCGTGTCAACTAACTATTTGTCATAGTCATCTAATCATAAATCACATTATATATCAATATTATACATATCATTATATCAACTAAATAAATGTCCAATGTTAATAGTGAATGATAAAATTAAATTAAAGTAAGGTCTGTCGTATTAGTATGTCATATAGGAATTAATTTGACTAATTAAAATTAAATTAATTAATTAAATTAAGAGTTAAATTATTAAGGTTCTAATGTAACGCGATGTTATGAGAGAAGAAAAGACAAACTAAGTGAGAAGAAATAGAAAGAAATTCGAATATAAGTTTTAACTTAATTGTGTGTGTTAAGTGTTAGTGAATAATAACTATCTAATTTAACTAACTAAATAATGTATAGGTACATTAAAAAAAAAATTATTAATCTAATACTTGTGTGAGATTTATTTTCTCTTTTCATAATTTCTTCTTTTAGTATTTCGTTCTCTTTTTTTTTTTTTGTTCTTTCATTTCATTTTTTTCTCACATTTCATTTTATTGATAATAATTCAATTAAGAAGTTAAGTTAACTAATTAATTAGTATAGGATATGATGATCCATCCGTAGTCTTGATTCTGATGAATTTTTTTTAGGCAAAAATGTTCAAACGTTTACGTTGGAAAGAAATGTCATTTATCCCAGCATCCAAGAATTAAGTATACACAGGAACATCAGTTCGGTTTGTCGTCAGACATAAATCCATGATTGTTCAAAGAGTATTCATATCTCGTGTATGGACGTTAGACGAAGTTTGAATGTCTATATATACCTTGATTGTCTTTTAATTCAATTCTGTGATGCATATAGTGTTTATACAGTTTAAATTAAAGGCAAGGTTAGTTCCTTTATAGTTGATACTTCGTTCAATCCAATGTAGTGCTGATTAAAATAGGTTAAGAGTGTCAATGTTGATTATTCGTCGTCAATAGGATTACGTGACAATGCATCTGCCACACAATTTTCAGTGCCAGGAATATGTTCAATGGAGAACTCGAATGGCTGTAGGATGATTGAATATCTGGCAAGTTTCTGGCTTGTAAGATTTGATCGACGCAAGGCTGCTACAGCACGTTGGTCCGTCTGTATGGTGAAGGGAGCACCGAGCAGGAATTTTTCAAGCTTCGTTATTGCCCAGATCACAGATAAAAGTTCCTTGTCGACTGTTGAATACTTCGTTTCTGCCGGCTTCAGCTTTCTTGAAATGTATAACGTAGGATGTAGAATGCCATCATGGTTCTGGAGCAGGCATGCACCAATGCCGTAGTTACTAGCATCTGTTCGTAAGAAAAAATCTTTTGGAAGCATCGGGAAGTCTTAAAATTGGTTCATGCGAGAACAAATTTATAATTTTGTTGAAAGTTTCATTGCATGTACCAGTCCATGTCACCTTCACCGGCATATCTTTTTTTAACAATGAAGACAATACAGCCGTGATGGATGACAAGTTTGGTATGAATCTACTGTAATATTGAACAAGTCCTAACAAACTCCTGACCTGTTTCTTCGTCTGAGGAACTGCTATGTTTAGAATTTTGGAGACTGTACTAGGTAACGTTCGGATATATCCCGATCCAATGATATGTCCCAAAAAGGTTATCTCATTACACGCGATTTGCACCTTTGTAGGTTTAGCAGTTAGATGATAATTCCTTAGAGTGTCAAAAACATATCTAAGTCCAGAAACATGTTCCTCAAACGACGAACTAAACAAGCATATGTCGTCAATATATGTAATAACGTCTGGTCTACCTGATAAAATTTGTCGCATCAGGCGAATGAAGGTAGCTGGCGCATTAACAAGCCCAAAAGGCATCACATTCCACTGGTATAGACCTTGTGGAGTGGAAAATGCGGTGTAGTACTTAGCCTTTTCGGTCAGTGGTATCTGCCAATAACCTTTAGTTAAGTCTATCTTACTAAATATAGTTGCGTTGGATAGACGTGGTAGTAAGTCGTCAATAAGTGGATGTGGTTCGCTGTCAACTATAGTCTTAGCATTTAATTTTCTATAATCAACACATAGTCTGATGTTATTGTCCTTCTTCCGGACAATCACTAATGGAGAAGAGAATGGCGAATTACTAGTCTCAATGATTCCGAGAGACAACATCTGTTCAAGTTCCTTAGTAGTTTTAGCAAGGAAATGTAAAGGAACAGAATAGGGATGTACACGAATAGGTGTATCGTCATTGAGAGTAATGTCATGACTGATAGCCGATGTGCGACCCGGAACGTCGGTCAACACATCTGGATAAGATTGTAATAGATTAGCAATCTGTAGACGCTGTTGCGGTGTAACCGTTGAAGAGATGGTTACATCCCGCCAAGATTCAGTAGGTTGAACTACTGGTACAGGTAACGGTAACTGTACCTCAGGAAAAGAAGATTCTTCTTCCTGGATGACAGATAAGTTAGTATAATGACAAGTGGATACTGTGTTGTCATCTAGTTCATAAAAAATTGACTGTAAGTGTTCAGGACGTGTATGAAATTGCTTGAGCATGTTAATATGAAATATCTTTTTGTGTCCCTTGATATCTAAGACGTAATCAACGTCGGAAATTTTATCAATGACTTTGTAAGGACCATTCCAAGATATCAATAATTTATTGTTATTGTGAGGAAGTAATACATAAGCTTCGTCGCCTGGGAATAATTGGCGTAATCGTCGAGACCTATTGTGTAGAGATCGAGCCTTAGCTTTTGCAGCCTCAGAAGAAGCTGTTGCCAACTGGCAAGACTCAATAATGTTCTTCCGAAGATTAATTACGTACTCGTAAGATGACTGAGTGTCCTGAGTCATCTCCTCGTCAATTAATAAGTTTTTTATTAGTCCCATAGGACCTCTTGGGGGAGCACCAAAAAACTAATTCAAAGGGAGAGAAGCCAGTTTGTTCATGCGGTACCTCCCGATAAGCAAATAGAACAGCTGGGAGTGCTCTGTCCCAGTCATGAGGGTGCTTAGCAGTAACCTTATGTAGTAGTTGTTTAAGTGTACGGTTAAGTCTTTCAACCGCACCATTACTCATCGGATGATAAATACTACTTAAATTCCTGTCAATGTCCCAAGTTTTCATGACTTCCTTCATGGTGTCAGATATAAACTGTGACCCATGGTCTGATAAAAGTTTTCTAGGAAACCCTATTCTAGAAAAGATGAGATGTAGTGCATCAGCTACATCTGTGGTAGTGGTGGTCTTTAATGGGATAGCTTCTGGCCATCGTGTGCACAAATCAATGCACGTAAGGACGAATCTATGTCCTCTGGCCGATGGTAGCAATGGACCAATAATGTCTATTGCCATTTTGTCAAAAGGTCTCACTGAGATATCGCAAGCCTGAATAGGCGCCGTGTGAAAAGCTCCACGTGCTTTCACTTCTTGGCATGTAGTACAGGAACGTACATACTGCGAAATATCTCTTGACACCCCTGGCCAAAAGAATGAAGACAGTACTCGAGAGATCGTGTTCGAGTATATCCCATATGTCCAGCACAATGTGAGTCATGTGCATGTTGAAGAATGTACCGTCTAAAAGTATATGGGACCATAACTTGTTGTTTCATTTGTGATTTGTCATTAAAACATCTAATCAATATGTCATTTTTAATAACAAAACAATGTTTGTTATTATTACCTGAGGATAGATTGTCAACTTTATCAACCAACTTAAAAAATTTTTTTTAAAGATTTATCCTCTTTTTGTTTGGTTGCAAATGTTTCCCTGTCAATAGGTGAATTGACTACAAATTCCTCTTGGTTGTCTGCATCCATTTTATTATCATCAACTTTCTCCATGAGTTGAGTCTGCGCTCTAGTCGTCACGGCGTTTCCAGTGCATAGGTTATGTTTCTCCCATTCTATAATCTCATCTGGAGTACAATCTTTACTGCCGTGTATACGACCAACCATCAAATCAGCTATAGGCTTTTTTAGCATACATACTTTTACGTTCCCTGTGAAGAAAGGAGTGTTAACATGAATAATAGCTGTGGGGTAAAACTCTATTGTTCCACCAAAAGTCATGCAACGGACATATTCCCCTGTTGCACAGCTGGGATGTACCAGCGACTGTCGTACACCAATCGTTGTGGATCCCGAATCCCTCAACACTGAGACGACGGATCCATTAACTAATCCTCTGTTAAAAATTAATAGGCCTGTTCCATCGTTGACTGCAAGACCTACCTGTGGTATAATATGTCCGCAGTTAAGCACTGTTTCTTTCGCCTTCTGAAAAATAAGATTGCATTGCTGGCAACTATTTGCCACATTATAATTAATAGCAAAACATGCAGCAGAAGACTGTGTTGTATTATTGTCAAGTGGGACCTGAGCTATAGGGGTAGTATTATTTGTAACTGCCGCCCCTGTATTATGGTTGTAATGAGATGATCCCCGAGAATGAGATCGATTCCGAGTATAATTGTTAAAATTATCTCGTCGCCCTCTATAGTAACTATTATCTCGATGTCTCGAGCCATGATTATTACCATTCCAGTTGTTATTATTATTGGGAGTATGTGATCGATTATAATGAGTGTTATGTTGACTATTGTGGTAGTTTGTTTGAGGTGAATAATTTCTATCTCGTGATCTACCTCTGTTGAACTCATTTTTATTGTTGAAATCATTATTATGTCCCTTCTGAAAGTTAACGTTATGATTTCTTTGGAACCTGCTTCTGTCTACACTGTGATGTCTTTGTTTGTTATTGTGATTGTAGGCCATATTAGACGCCACAGGTAGAGGTTCTCTTAATGAGGAGTTAGAAATGGTTGCATTCGGATGTGCCGAACAGTAGTTTAAAGAAATTTTTTCTAACTCATCCATAGTACCTGGTTTACGCTCCTGCAAATATGCAAAAAATGGCTGGCTAACTGAAGATAATACCTTATCCCGCAGTAGTAAATCAACTAATTTGTCGTATGATTTGTTGACTTCTGCCAGTTCAACCCATCTATTAAATGTATTGCGTATGTTCGCAATGAATCCTGCAAAATCCTTTGGAGATTCAGGTAAAATTCCCTTAAATTTTAACCTACAGTGTTCCTCGTCCAGGTGAAACCTTCGTAAAAGCAAGGACTTAATAGCACCGTAGTTATTAGCTATTGATGGGTCAGCATTTTGAGAAGCTGTCAGTGGTTCTCCAACCAAGAATTCATTTAACTTGAGTACCCATGACTCTTCAGGCAAATGGTTAGATTTGCAAGTCTGTTCAAAACGTGCCAGGAACGATGAAAGGTCGTCGACGTTCAAGTTGAAAATGGGTAATTTAAAGTTGTAGAAATGTTTAGGTTGGCTGGATGATGATCCATTTTGTGCGTTATTATTCTGGTTTGCATCAGCACTTTGTGCTTGTAATCTTGCTGTCTCCAATTTCATACGCGCCAATTCCATTTCTTGTTGTAAAATAATTTCCTCTCGTTTCAATTTATTCTCTTCTTCCTGTTTGGCGATTGTTCTTTGCTCTTCTCTTTCACGTTGAGCAATCTCTCTCAATCTATTTTCCTTGGCAATTTGCTTCATCTCAAGTTCTGCTTCCTCTTTCTTTAATGCTGCCTTTTGTTCCTCTTCCTCTTTCTTTAATGCAGCCCTTTTTTCTTCTTCTTCTTTTCTTTCATATTTTTCCAGTTCTGATTCAGCAAACTGACGAAGTTCTTGAGATTTATAACCATATTCACGACCAATCTTAACGAAATGGTCTATAGTAAGCATTTTGACTTTTATCTGTAAGTAATTATTGATAATTACTGATTAAAATAGTCAATAGTAGCTTCAGAGTAATTATTATACTTACTCAACTTAGAAATATTCAATATAAGTAATCACAATAGTACTGAACTTAATGTCTAAGTTCAACTAATAGACAATATTTTGTAACAATATTGTATCTAAATAATACTATATCATAAATAGTTATGATATATGTTAAATATAATATAATTATATCACACAATTAATCTCAATATCCAATAATGTTGGGTATAATTCCTAGTAATTATATTGTTTAATGTACTAAGTCACTCTCTTAGTACCAGAAAAGTATATTAAATAATATACAATGGGTCTATTACCTCAAAGGTAGCTATAAGATTATTTTATTTTGTCAATATATATATTATATTATTATGCCCTAGGCATCTATTATAAATTGTAGTGCTACTTTCTTGGACTATCACTGCATAATTATGCAATGTCCCATATTAACCTTAATTATCAGAAAAAAATTAATTAAATTAAATTACAAGTGTATTATTGCATATAATTATCATATTATTAATGTAATATTAATATATATTATGAGGACAGACAAGCAATGATGCAACTAAAGGGTACAAACAATGTTAAGACGCAAACAAGACATTTTCACAATTAAAAATGAATTTATGAACTAAATAAAATAAGCGGAAATGTCACAGACCAAATGAAGGGCAAGGTCTGACCGGAGGTCAACTGAATATTCAAGTACACAAAAAAAAATGACTGCAGAAAATGATGACGTCACAGGACTCATAACGGACAAAAATTTAACAATCATCAAATAAATGATAGTCAGAGGAGAATGGACGAAATAGTAACGAACATGGTACAGAACTGAATAAAATTATTAACTGAATACGAATAAAATACACCAATTATCTACGGGACAGTACAGCTAACGCAAATCGCCAAACGATAGCAGATTTGGACAACAAGTCCAATGTCAAACCTCAATGGGGTTTCCAAAGGTGCAATCGTTTAACTGCCCTAAGAAACGACCGAAATTAATTCAGGCATCGTGAGAGCCGCAGAATTTAATTTCAGTTCATCCTCCCTACCTCCCACGAATTAACAACAAATACATACGATGGAAAACAAATTTAACATATATACATGAAAATACATAGACATGCCTGATCAAAGCAAAATGGACTCAGCACTGTTATTTATCGACCGACAAAGGTCACACCTAAATGACTTATCTTTTGTGCTCAGTTCGGACTCCTGTCGATGACGGTATGCACCAACGGTGTAGAAGTGTGTCTGACTGTTTGCTCTTGATGCATATACAGGGTTTATTCGTTGACTTTGTTATTTTTTTCTCCGTAGAAACTAGGCTTGCTGCTGTCAACTTATGGCATGTACACGAACTTTGGTGACGTCACGTTGTTAGGGATTATACTGAGTACTGCGTCATAGGTCATAATTCAGCACATCATGTGATCGTCCTTCAAATGTAAACAATTGTTAATTTCCGAATTTTTTTTTTTCGATCCCCAATCAATGGACACCATCTGTTGAAGGCGATCTTCTCTGTTGTTCTGGAACATTCAATTTGACAACAATGTTCCATATAATGTCAATAAAGTGGTTATAAATTCTGGCCATGTTAGTTGAGTTCTTATATGGTTTCATTCAATATTTTCATCGTGTCAATTGGTGTTGCTTTACGCGAATGCGGGGTGGGGTAGAAAAACGTGTGAGCAAACATTTGAAAGTTGCAATTATATTGAACTTGTAATTCCATTGACTTGATAAGTCGGTTCATTGAGTCCACAAATATTTAATACAGTTTACACGTCAAGACGATTCATGCATGTTGATCACAAAAGTACATATTATAACTTGAAAATATATGGCATATATATGTAGATATCCTATCAGTCCTTGTCCAATAATCAAATTACTGTATGCAGATTGTCATAGCTGTATGCACGCGCGGTTGGGGTTTTCCAACGGCCGACAGTGAGTCTATGAGTCTGGCAAAATCAAATACTATGGACTGTAATTCATCCTTCCTTAATTTTCACTTTCGTACTGACCTTTAATCATTTCAAATCTTCGTAATAGCAATGGACTGACCCATGTCCGTACTTGCATAAAATATATCTGTATGGCAATACCATGCCCAACATTGGAAGGAAAGTCAGACGCGTCTTAACAGCTTGACGGTCAATGTAAAAAGGGTAGCGTTTCTTAGTTACCGACTGTGTCCTAAACAACGCTATACACGTCATAATCGATCGTGTATGAAGCGTTCAGTAATTGAAACATCTATCGCAATATATTAAATGTCTTAACCTTTACAATTGCACGTCTGGTAACCTTTAGCAGACGGCGTTAATATAGCTCTGTTAAGAACGTGGACTGATGAAAAAGCAGAGGAAAATATTACATCCTCATACCAATATGTGAATGAGCTGACCACTCGTTTAAAAACTGGCTGGAAACTTGCCAATGAAAATTTGAAACAAGCCAGGAAGAAACATGCTGCCTATTATAGCAGGAAATCTAAAGACAGAGATTTGGCTGTGGGAGAGAAGGTACTGCTTCTTCTACCCGGTAGCCAGAATAAGTTACAAATTGGATGGCAAGGTCCATATACAGTTCTAGAGAAGGTGTCTAGAACCAATTATAAGATAGATAAGAAGGGGAAAGAAAAAATCTATCATGTGAATCTCCTGAAGAAATATTTGGAAAGAGAACATCAGGAAGAGACACACTTGTTGACCTTGTCCATTGCCATGGAGATGAAAAAGGAACCACTTTCATCATTTGAATATCCATTACACCCCTGTGAGACAGCGGCACAGGTCAAAATCAGTACACATTTAACGAAAACTCAGAAAGAGAGAGTGCAACAGGTTCTAGATAATCATACAGAGGTGTTAACAGACCGACCAGGGCATACAAACCTATTGGAATATGATATGAAGCTGATAGACCCCACACCTGTATGTATGAAACCCTATTCGATTCCTTTTGCTAAGGAGAAAGCTTTGAAGGAAGAGATAGACTATTTGTTGAAGGAAGGAATTATTTCACACAGTGAATCTTCGTATAGTTCCGGTGTTGTACTCTTAAGGAAGCTCTCTGGAGAACATAGACTCTGTATAGATTACAGGAGACTGAATGCTATTACAGAAGGACAGGTGGATCCATTGCTGGATACAAATCAGTTGTTTGCCAGACTAAATAAAGCTAAATATTTCTCAAAAGTGGATCTGAGTAAAGGATACTATCAGATTCCAGTAAAGCCTGAGGTTAGACCATACCTAGCTTTTAGTACCTCAGAAGGACACTATGAGTTTAATAGATTGCCATTTGGATTGAAGAATGCACCTAGTGTCTTCTCTAGAATGATGAGAAAATTATTGGACCCTCTGAATAATCCATGTATCACAAATTTCATGGATGATATCCTTATAGCAACAGAAACATTTGAGGAACACATTGACTCTCTGAACATGCTGTTTAATCGACTTAGGGAAGCGAATTTAACAGCCCGACCAACCAAATGTTGCGTTGGATGTAAAGAATTAGAATTCCTGGGACACACAGTTTATCAGGGAAACATGACCCCTGACCCAAAGAATTTAGAGAAACTAAAGAAAGCCCCGAGACCACAAACCAAGAAAGACGTGAGATCCTTTGTCTCATTATGTGGTTTCTACCAAAAGTATATCAAAAACTTTTAATTCCATATGTGCACCGTTAACTGATTTGACACGTAAGGGAAATCCAGATCGAATTACATGGACACCACAATGTGAAATGGCTTACCAAGAATTGAAGGAAAAGCTCACAAGTAAACCTATTTTGAAATTACCTGACTTAGGTCAAGAATTCATAGTAAGGACGGATGCCAGTATTATTGGGTTAGGTGCGACTCTGCTACAGAAATCAGATGCATTGGATGGGGAATTAAGCCCAGTGGCATATGCTAGCAGAAAGTTGAATAAAGCTGAAACCAATTACTCAACTAGCGAAAAAGAATGTCTTGCAGTAATATGGGCAATAAAGAAATTCAATATTTATCTGTATGGGAAGGCATTTAAGTTGCAAACGGATCACAAACCCTTGTCGTTTCTAGCGCAGTCTAGACATGGAAATTCTAGATTACTCCGTTGGTCATTACTGATGCAGCCATATGAGTTTAGCATAGAGTATATAAGTGGAAAAACAAATCTGGGAGCGGATTTTTTAAGCCGCCATCCGTGTGATGAGAATCACCCTAAGCCCCAGGAATAATACTAAATTTCTATATGTGTATATAGAATTATAGACTGACATATAACGTCTGTTTTAAGTGGGGAGAATTTGTCGTGTGAAATTCTAATCCACATATATAAATTAAAAAGTAAATGTAAAGCCTAACAAATAACTTCAATAAAAGGAAAGAAGAATGGTAAAGAACAGTGCTGTCACAATGACTGTACTCGAAATCCCCCTTGTTTTCTACTTCGTCTGCAAATTGTAACGTTTCACGTTGATAGTAAAAGCCTACTGCAGCATACACGCTTTCTACGATAAAACGTGTACTGCATTTCTAAGAAAAACCTTGAGATACGCAAGCTGACCTATATTTAATATTCCATTCATGTCATTTTATACACTAAGTTACCATAAACGAAAGACAGATGGAATTAGGATAGAGAGAAGGGAGGGCTGAAAGCAGGAACGCATACAACACTAAACACGCGTCTCGCTATACAATTAAAGTCATCCCGCGTGTAAGGCCACAAGCACTAGTCTTTTTCAAATCGACAGTGATAAAAAACACTACCCATACGAGAGTTAGGTTTAAAAAACTTACAAAATGCTTATTAGGAAACATGACATTCTACTGTTTTATGTCTAAAATCCTGACATTAGTCTGACAGTACAGCAGACACCATAAAGTTTGGAAGTGAGGAGGTGGCAACAGCACGACTATCCTAGAAGAAAATGCATATTTTGAACGCAGCCACTTAGCTCCTTTAAATTTGTATATTTGGGTTCCTTGGGACTTGCTGACAAAGAATATGTTAAACGTTACGCAAATAGTCTAGGAATTAATAAATTATAGCCAAAAGAAATAGTGAGGGTGTCAGACAACCCCAAAATCAGAATCGCTCAGTGGCAGATTTTGACACCACCATTGTACGGGAAATAGGTCCCCATGTTAAATCCTATTTGATTGGATAGAAGTAAATGTAAGGCTAAACACGATTAGTCGGGCTATAAATACTAATTCTTTGTTGTTAGGGAAACGTGAGTAGGAGTATTTTTTTTGAAAAGCTGTGTAAACATGGCTCGATTGGTTAGACCCGCCAATATAGTCAATTAGGAGCGTCAGGTCAACACCACATTTTCAAATAAACTTTCTAAAGCAACAGTGCGTTGAGATTCAGCTTATATTTTTCTAAATAAAAGCCTGAGACAGTGGCAGGTCAGATTTTGTGCCTATTCATTGCCAGTCAACGTAATTCTGTATTATTTCCATGAATTGTGGGACTGTGGTCCTAAAGTTATTGAGCAGCACCTGGTCTGAGCTTTGCTGAATCTGGAGGCTGACAGCATACTCCTGGGTCCAGATAGCGACTAGTGAGGTGTCTCCAGAACACAGGGGAGCAATCGAGCAGAGGAGTCTTTTCCTGCCGTCATCACGAAAGTTAAGCCTCTGTGGCCAGTGGAGCTCAACATTATGTGTCCCCTCAAAAATTGACATTTTAGTAAAAAAAGAGGGACAATACCTTGTTTAAATTGACAGGAACTGTGAACTTTTCCCCCATACTATTTCCCAGATAAACAAACACTTGAAGTCATGATGACAAATAATAACATAGCTTGAAAAAACAAAACCAGTATTACCTCATAGTACTACTACACAACTGACACACATAGGATAATATTAATAAAATATGTCACTACAAGGTTCATGTTTATAAATTATGTATATATAAATTGTGATTACAATTAATTGTGATTCCTGGTTCACTTTGTAGTTGAATCAGGATATATATTAGTGAAAGTAATTAATACATATATATTTGAAACTTTACCAGTGACTCATTTAAGATAGTCTTATAGAGTGTTAAATGTGTGTGAGTGTCACAGTGTTGTCAAGTGTGGTGGAATAAATTAAATTGTTTATCTGTCTGTTGTTGTTGTGACTTACACTTCATCATATACATACCCTAGACATTTAACGTAGTCATCACAATATTCCAGAATAATTCTGACTGAGGTATAATGTGGTAGCAAGTAAGGTTATCTGTAAAACACTACACCTATTAGATACAGATACCTTCACAGCTGATCTCAGTCAGTACACTAAGTCCCCTATAAATATTTATAACATCCCACTTTACCACACTGGGTAGCCCCAGTCAATTAAGTGTTGTCCCGCCAATGGTGTTGCACCAAGCAACAATTAGAAAACTAGAAATAAACCAACTATCAACTGGTAAAGCTGTAGCCACCTTTGCCCACCCCACAACGCGTGTTTAGGGAAGCCCCAAGCTCACAATGAACACTAAAGCCGCGGTATACAATGCCTGCGTCACCAGCACACTTTTTTATGGCAGCGAGACATGGACAATTGGTTAGGTGACTGATAATTTATTTTACCATCACGTCCCAAATGTTATTACTCTCTTAAAGTTCTGGTTTCCTCGACATTTTGTATTTTCTTTACTTTCTAAACCCACCCCGCGGCTTGTTTACGTTCTGGCCTTCAGAATAAATTCCCACTGGTCAGCTAACGGTAACGTTACCTCAGCGCACCTGGTGTCGGTTTGACCAGGGGAATGTCTCTTGCGAGTAAAGCGTTTGATCGCTTAGCGGGAGGTAACTTTTGCGGTCGGGAAAAAGAGTTTGATCTCCGGTCAGGGGGAGATAACAACCCGCTGCTAGTCTTCGCGGTTTCCCCTTAGACGAAGTTAGTGATCATAATATTATGCATCGCCTATCAGGGGGGAACTTTCTCGCGGTTTGTGCTTCTGATGTATACCTCTAGAATAACCTGTGTCTTACTCTTGATTACGTTATACGCCGAACATCTGTAGAAACAAGCCATGCCAGGTGTTCGGGTAGCGTCAATTGTAGACTATAAAATTTGATAGATTTAATAAGTCAGACCCACTCGTATAATATTTCCTGCCCGGGATGACCATTATGAGAATAAGGCAGACGTTAACACAGAACTAAATGTTATTGCCTATTTTCTCATCATTCCTCGGGTTTTCAGGGATACCGAATTGCTAGAGTAAAGTCTCCAGTCAGGCGAAGAACGTCACATTCTCTTCGTTCTAGAGGGTTTCTGAGTACATCTAGCCTCACGAGTTGTCACCTCAAATACCTGAAACAAAACCCTGTTTTTTTTGTCAACGCCATTCTCTCAAACGGGAAGTTAAGCTCACGCAGTGTGCAACGAGCCAACGCAACATCGTAAATCGTATTGCAGTAGTAGTCTGCTACTCGCCTTTGGATTACCAGTCAGAGCAATGCCGCTTCCTGCATATTTTGCAGCCCAGCGTGTATAGCAGAACTTAGTATCACCAGACCTTGTGTGCTTAAACGGGGCACCCAGTCAAATCACAGTTCAGCCAGCCCAAACCGGATTTAACGCCAAGCAAGCAAGCAAATTTCTAGCGCCGGATGAGAGCTCATGGGACCCTTTGTCCTCAAGTAACTTCGTCTTGTGTGTGTTTCTGGATATGTAAAACCTCGCCCTACGAGCGGTCAGCCGGAGATAGACAGAGTCTTCCAGTCCCCCTCGCGCAATTAGGGGTCACCAACGTTTAGCACCTACACTGAAAGTTATGTATTTTATTCCATCACCTTGAAGGATATCTACATGTAAGACACTTTCTGGAGCTAGCGCATTTGGTCCCACGAAAGCGGACAGACTGACACTCAGTTTATTTATGAGCGGACAGCCGGAGATATACAGAGTCTTCCAGCCCACCTCGCGCAATTAGGGGTTACCATTGATAGTACCTACAAGGAAAGTTATGTAGGTTATTCCATCACCCTGAAGGATATCTACACGTAAGACACTTTCTGGACTATTGCATTTGGTCCCAAGAAAGCGGACGGACTGACACTCGGTTTATTTATTTCTCCGTGTTTTACAGGTTTTATGTTGGTGGTGTGTGTTTTGTTGGTGTGTATTTTCATATTCGTGATTATTGCTGTAAAATTTATGTTGTTGTGCTGATATGCATTTTTTAAATACATTTCTTCTTTAATAAAGTTTACTCATTTATTAATGCGCTGTTCACGGCCCTTTCATCCATAATTAACATTTTTCAGCTCTTTACTATAGTCTCTATTTATGAACCAGAAAAAGAGAGAGAGAGCAGGAGGTGCTTAGACTATATAAGTGTGTTGAGGCTTGGGAGAGAGAGATAACTTTAATAAATCTTCTTCCAGGTTTGTCTCAAGTCCATCTCCTTTTTACACCTTATCTATGTGTAAATCTATAACTCTGCCAGTTCACTATCATTGTCGAATTCACTACTATTTTCTACCTCGACAATTACTCTTTTCACTTCAACTCAACCACGACAACAATCTATGCTAAGCAAGAAAGAAGGCTCAATACCTTCCATCTACGGTATCTACGTCAGTGATGCCACAGCTGGGTATTTCTTACTAGATCTGGGTTTTTGGGCTTCCGTCTGGGTATCTGGGTAATTTTTTTCAAAATCTGCATTAATCTGGGTATATTTGACAATTGACATTTACAATGTATGTATATTCTGTGCACTGAGCATTATACATTATATGTATATTATAATTAAATGTAAAACATTATGTGCTATATATTTTTTATTCCACTTAAATTTAATTCTTGTTTTTAACCACATCAATGACGTTGTTTTTTGACTCGTTTACATCAGCTATCTATTTCCTGTTATTCTGTTAATGGCTGTCATCTGCAATACTCGGTCATTTTTGCGATGTGTTATAAAGTCTTCTTTTTACATTATTAGACTTAAGCAGATAAACAGCATATTGGTTTTTTTTTGTTATTATAAGATTATAAAATGAGCGATGATGAAGGTACGCTTGGTAGTTGTAGCAGCATGACGACACACACGCCACCGCGTAAAAAGTGAAGCCATGGTATCAGTTGGCTTTTTGTGCGGAATGGCTAACAGACAGTGAACTGAAGGATTGGATAAAGCCGGACTCTGGTAACCGCTATGCTGCGATTTGTACGGTCTGTTCCTGTACATTCACTAATGCCAACAAAACAGCTTTTATTGACACATAAAAGCACACAGAAGCACATGAAAAACTTCGAAGCCAAAAGCAAAACTCTGAACACTAACAAGTTTTTCATCAAACCAAAAGAGCCCTGTCTCCAAGACAAAATTGCTAAAGCGGAGATAATGTTGTCGGCTTTCATGGCAGAACATAATACTCCGTTTTCGCAAGCTGATCATTTGATTGAATGTTGCAAGCAGATATTTCCAGACAGCACAATTGCTCAAAATATGTCACTGAAGCGCACCAATGCTGCCTATGTGATGCAGTACGGTATTGCTCATTTTGAGCGGCTTGAAGTTATAAACATTTGCAGAAATCATAAATTTTCTATAATCGTTGATGAGAGTACTGATATTTCTACGAACCAGATGTTGGCAGTCGTTGTGCGATTCTGTGACACAAAAACAAAACAAGTAGTTGATTCACTGTTAGACCTCATTGAGGTGGAGGATGGGACTGGTCTTGGCATGTTTACAGCTGTTAAGAAATTGTTGAGCACGCATGAAATCCCGCTTAGTAACGTCATTGGTTTTGCTGCAGACAACTGTGCCACTATGATGGGGACTGCAAGTGGTTTACAGGCACATCTGAAGAAAGAGATTCCACATGTCTTTGTTCTCGGCTGTGTTTGTCATTCATTTGCACTTTGTGCAAATGCTGCCAACAACCACCTACCGTCTTGGCTTGAAATTTTCATAAAGAATGTCTGCTTCTTTTTTTCGCGTAGTAGTAAAAGAAATCTCCAGTTCCAGTTAATACAAGATGTAGTTCAGGCCCAGAAACATAAATTGTTGAAGCTGTGTGAAACCCACTGGCTGTCCCCTGAAGCAGTCATTGAGAGGATCCTTGAGCAATGGGATGCTCTGCACTTGTATTTCAAATCCGAAGCTTCAGTGGACAACGTCGACGGTGCGGGGCAAATCCTGCAGACGATGAACACTGCTGGCACGAAGCACATGCTTCTATTTGTCGGCTACTTACTGGGTAAAGTTAATGTCATGAACATGGAATTTGTCGTAGATTTTCGATAGGAGAATTAAGACTAGGTTTGGTCCCTTCTGAATAGGTTTGAATAGGTGATAGACTCAGTGAGAGTTAGTGAAAGGTAATAGAATTTCCACACACGTGAGATGATAGATTTTGATATAGTGGCTGTCTCTGAAAGCGAAAAGAATTCTTCTCTCTCTCACCTATCTTCTACGACAGTTGTTACAGCGTCAGACAGACTACACCAATATACATATTACGTATATTTCTATCACTCACAGGCACGCACATACACGTGACGACAGGTAAACACACAGACGTGGGAAAACTATAACAATGATATATATATTATCTAGAACAAGCTGACCAAACACTATTATTAAGTTCAAGAGCGATTTTAATATCAGGAAAAAATCGGCTCACAACATCAAAGAAAGTACATCAAGGAGAATACATATACACATAGTCATAAAAATTCAAGGAAATGTTGCAAGGATGATAGCCCCCTTATAGTGTTAACTCTAGGTTTAGCCCAGCCCCGTTAAGAGAACAGATGATGGCGCCAGAGTCACAGATACATAGGGTTTGAGTCTAAGAGTTTTCTTTGTTTTATCTCGTAATAATATGCACAGAGTTTGAAAAAAAAAATCTGATTTAACCTAAGACAAAAACACAAGAACTCTAGCCTTAGCAACAAATTATGCAGATTGAAAAAAAAATAGGACAGCAACAGGGTGTCAAAGATATAATAGTGAAAATATCACTCAGACCAGCGTACACTCATTCATTCCGCCATGGCCTCTCATACATGTACTCACGACTTTGCTCGCTGCCTCTTGGAACACACTGATTTTAGATCTTCACACAGACTCAAAAAAAATGCAGTCTTCTGCCAAGAAGTCCCCAGTTCCAAAAGACGTATTTAACTTGGAGTCTCCGGGAACGACTACTTGGGTGTGCAAATTTGTTCAAATGTCTGATTAAGTCACCTAAAATTATTCCAGGCGCGGGAGTTAGCAGAGCACAGTGTCAATAGCGTAGGTTTCTAGAAATGATGAATGTCAGGTCGGTGCCTTCCCTCAGTATAGGATTCACTTTAGTCACACCACAGATTTGTCCACAAAAAATATATATATATATATATTCGGGAAATGTTAGTTAATACTTGAAGTATTTCGCGCCACCAGGCAGAAAGATTACGTAGAGTTTTTCTAGAAGAAATTAAGATCTGGCTCCAAGGTCCAGTATTTATCATTACAGTCTTTGAAAACCCGTTATTGGGAGATAGTATTTCTGGCTAACTCGGGTTGCATATGCACTGTTAGACCAGTGGTACTTAAGAAACCCACGTGGTTCAAAATAAGGACTGTCTATTTCTTCACAAGTATGGAAACTACTACTAGGTGCTGGTAAAGTTAGGGTCACCCCAAAACTTTCACTGTGTGGAGGAAAAATAACACATATAATATAATAAACAGAATCTGTACTGGTTATAACTTACATTTAAACTTGCAAGCAGAGAGCTTTGCTTATCATTTAAACTTCCCGTGACGTAAGTTATATTTAAAAATCAGCAATCCTCATGAATTAGGAACACGTGCGTATTCCGTCACCATTCATGAGGCTCGATTCTAGAGTTTATACGTTAGTTTAGAAAAATACACTCGACTGAGTATTAGCAGTTAAATTAAATTCATAAATAGCTACTCTTGCCGTTATAAGCTAGAGATTTTAATTTTATTCTGCTTTCCACTGAATGCTTCCCTAGAAAATATAATAGCCTACCACTTTATTTCTCTTCTGCGCTAAAGAAATAGATTAAAATGAATTAAGCGATTTAACACTTTAACACTCACAAAATCTATATATCTATCATATTAATTACCTCAACCACAGAATTACAGGTAGTCGCACAACTTAAGAATAAAAATGCTGAAAATATTTCTGGAAGTCTAGAAGTTCGACAAATTGCCGAAACAAACTGAGATCTTCGCTAACAGCTATTCTGTTTACGAGCAACCTATCTACTGTGAGTCTATGTGCGAGAATGAAATTAAAGTTTCAAACTTGGCCAATATCTTTAAAATCGGACACAGGATCCTAATCTTATTTCGCCAAGCGAAATAGTCTCCCCTGTCCGTATAACACCTTCGTCCGCTTATCGCGTGACGTAACAGCCATCAGTGGCCGAGGGCTTGCATGAGTTGCAAATCTCAGACCACCGTCTGCAGTGCGGAGTGGATTTTCACGCTAAGCCGGGTTTTTCCTGACGAAAAACCTCATGCGTTTACTGAAATGCAGACTCTCTGTCTACTTTCCATGTCCCTCGGGTGAATTTTCACGCCCCAGGCCAGAGACCCTCAGACGAATGTCTAGCGAATGCTGTAAATTCACGCCTATCATCCGACCAGCGCGACTGACATGTACGCAATACCACCCAGGTGCGATTCTCAGTTTTAGAGAAAGGAAAACAGGTAAAGTTTGCGAATTATATGAAAATAATATTCGCAAAACGAATGGATGAAAAATATACAGGAAAAAAAGGAAATACAGAGATAATAAAAGAGAGAATTCGGGTGAAAGAATAGGAAAAAGATGTAGGAAATTAAATGAATATAAACCCTACGTGACAGAATTCCAGTCCGAGAACTTCCGTCTTCACAAAGTGTACACTAGTGTAACAAGAGAGTATCGTTTTCTTCTCAGTATGTTTATTAGGCAGGAAGTATTGCAGCATGAGCATCGCACTCTTGCCGACATTGATCCTTCGGATGTACAGGTGCACAAGAAACTGAATTACATTGAGCTTGGTGGACGATGTGAAGCGCAGTTAATGCGACAACCGTTACGAGATAAAGAAGTCCAGTTTCGCAAGGATGCATTGGCATACCTGATTGAACTTTGTACTCAAATACGACGCAGGTTCCCACTTGAACAAAACAGTGTTCTGGTGCAAATGCAGCTGTTGGATCCAAAGCAAGCTCTCGATATCAACAAACCTTCTGTCATTCCATTAGCAGCGCAGTTCCCAACAGTTGTTTCAGAAGAGAGCCTTGATCGTCTGTCTGATCAATGGCGAGAACTGGCATTGTACCGAAAAGATCTTGGACATCTAGTGGATGAGGATCCACCCGAATTCTGGCTGGGACTGCAACAAGTAACAGATGCTAATAACCAGAAGAAATTTGATGTTTTGGCTGACCTCATGTACACGCTTATGGACCTACCTCACTCCTCAGCATGCGTCGAAAGAGTGTTTTCGAAGGTTAACTTAGTTAAAACTAAACAAACCAACAAGCTTTTGTGTGAAACAGTTTCCAATCGAATACTAGCCAAGCAAGCAGCTGCCAAAGACGGAGTTTGTCATAAGTTTAATCCTAGTAAAAGCGTGGTTGAAGATGTGCGTGAAGGACGTTGTCGACAGAGATATGCAAAGATTTTGGAATTTCACAATCAAGATTTCACGTTGTCAATTCATGCATATGATCTTGACGAAGGAGAAGTTGTCGACATGGATGCCGAGTCGCTGACAAGTGACAATTTTCAACAGTAACAAGTTACAACTAACATTTTATATTTAATTTGAGGAACATTTTGTTAATGTAACTAATGTAAGTATATCTCTGTTAAAATATCTCATTTTCAAGAGTTCATATATTGGGGTGTTATTAAAATAATTTTTATTTAATTGTGAATTTTTGGTAATAAAAAAAAAAAAAAAAGAAGAAGAAATACATAAAAATTGGTAGCACACAAATTATTTGTGCTAAAGATGCACATAAAAGATTATGTAAGCATCGTCTATCCCGTGTATTTGAGGCATAACATATTCTGGGTATTTCTGGTTTTTTTTTTAGAAGAGCATCTGGGTTTATCTCTAGAACTTGAGTGGCAACACTGTACGTCACAGCCTTGTGATTTCGCGGAAGGACAAAGTGACAAATGTCGAGGCGCTGTCACGTGCTGGCCTTCAAAGCATATATACACCGCTTAGACATCGCAGACTACGCTGGCGTTGCTATATCTATCGCCTGGTAGATGGTCGCATCCCGAAAGATATCTTTTACGGACAACTGGCACATGGTAAAAGAACACCTGTGCGAACTCAGCTGAGGTTCAAAGATGTGTGCAAGAGAGACATGAAGGCACCAGGCATAAATCCAGGAACCATTAATTGCCTCTTGCGAAATGAGATATCTGAAAAAAGCAACTGATAGAATACGAAAAACTGATAAAATACGAAACCACTGCTGAAAAACGAAGAGTTCAGAAAGATATTGTTCAAACAGCGTTAGTGAAGACATAAAATGAACGGTACCGGACACAACATACTAAACGCTAATTCGTTATATGTAGTTTCCGGGGTCTCTGAGAGGTCAAGGACTTCTGCTTTCTTAGCTTTGTCGTAAGAGGTGACTATTGTGGGGGTTGTGCATGGGGCTGGCAACCTCATCATGTAAAACAACTGCTGGATAAACCAACACAGCAAGAACACGTAAATGTTATAGTGCAAGGTTCGTGTACGGGACCACCTGTTATGGTGGTTCCATGCTCCATAAGTGTAAAAACACGTACACTTGCTCGTTTACCGGAAAATGAAGGAACAATTATAAATATATTTTAGAACGTGGGCCATATTTGTTATGACTGTACAAGGAACCATCCGACGATGGTTTCCCCTTGTTTTCGGTCTGTTTGTGCACGGAAATCTCATCTAGCCTTTGACTGAAATGTCTAACCAACAAGGGGGTTGGGGGCCCACTTTGGAAACCAATGGTTTAAATTGTTTCAGTACTTGGACAACATTCTGTGGGAAAGGCGGATTCACACTATCCTCCCTGCTTCGCCTCCGTAGCTAGGCGGTGTTGCCGTTCGGATGGTCATGGGTTAGATTCTCCAGCAGGCCTATCACTTATGTTGTTATTTTTCTGTTGTCTAGATTTCAACTTCTTTATTTTTTACGAATGCCTGAAACATAAATTAATGTGTGTAATATTTATTTACTCTTTACAGGCCTCGGGTTTCCCATCTTTACCTGGCTATTTTTGTTCACTTTACGGTTTATTATAGTTTTACTGCGACCCTCCTAATTTCCTTATAATATCACTTCCTAAGCGCGCACACAGGTTATGAAATGAGCGTACGTAACATTAAACTGCACACGCACATACACACACACAATGTAAATTTTAACAAATATGATAGTAATAAAACAAATAAGGTCGTTCATTGAAAAACACGCACACTTAGTTTAGTGCGCACACGGTTGTGTCACAAAACAAAAACAAAAAAACGAAAAAATATTTCTCGGGCTTGAAATGTGTCATCACGCGGGCCAGTAAAAATTAGAGGAAACATTGTTCATATGAGTTTTTTTTTTTTTAAAGTTATCCTGGCACAAAGTTGTATTGTTGCCTGTTAGGACAGAGGGTCACCGAGCAAATAAAGATAGATCAGAACCACTGCTCGCTGAATAGAAGCGGTCAGACTCACGAGGGTCAGAGGTCAAGATGTGATAGATCTACAGAGCGTTAGAAGTATGATGGAGGATATGAAAAGAATTCAGCAGCAAATAGAAGCAGATGTCTTAAAGCTGGCAGAGCTGAAAGAATAAAACCGAAAAGTCCTCAAAAGAATAGAGACAGAAAGAATGACCATTGGGGAAACTGCATCTAAACACAAACGAGAAACTAACAAGAACGACCAACCCATCGAAAATGTCATCACCGAAATTCTAGAATGGATACTCCCAACAATAATAGAAAAAGCGATATATCAGTTACAGGAGAAAAGGATGACACACACAACAGAAACGAAAACGAGGAGGTTTAAAACAAAACCCCACAAGCCAGTTAGAAGTCCTTTTTAGGACTAGCCCTTCTCAGGGCTGCCACCGAACGAGCGAGATAGGATGTGAAATACACTACTGAACACGCCTCGATACCACGAACAGACTAACAACGAGAGGAATCAAGACAGTCAGCTAGGGGTCCTTTTCAAGACTAGCACCGAAGAACCTAACGCAACAGATACCCCAAATATAACCGTTTTGGTTGAACAGGGTATAACTGCGATATAGTCGACGTAAGCTATTTAAAAAATTGAAGTAGGCTTAGGGAAGTTTGAAATTAAGAGCTTAATTGCTCAAGCAATAACTAAAGAGTGGATAACAGCATGGGACCAAAGTAAAAAAGCAAGACATTCATATAAAATCCTAATAAAAAAACCAAGCAAAAAATGTCCGATAAAAGATGAACTAAAAATACCAGTTAATTAATAAAAAATTGCTGAGGCTCAAGCTTGGAACTGGATATTTCATGATAGAGGAACCCACGTGCGAAAAGTGTCAAGAAACAAAAACAATTAGACACTTTCTGGTGGACTGCAAAAAATATGACCAGCAGAGGCAAAACATTAAGACATACTGTAGTAATCACAAGGTAGAAATGAGTGTAGAAAATCTCATAGGCACTAAGACCCCATCAGAAATACAAAAGTTAATAAAACACTCTATTTCAAAAACAAAAGCTAACATATAAAAAATAAATAAATAAGGATGCGAGCCAGTAGTCTACACTGGTGAAAGACTCCCCCCAGATAAATACGGATTGACCAAAAACCCTCCAGGGACAAATAAAAACATACCAGTTTAGACAATATTGACCAAAAACCCTCCAGTGAAAAATAAAAACATACCAGTTTAGACAATATCATATTTTGGATAATAAAACCATATTGAACTATAACTACAAAAGTAAAAAAAACAAACCCTACTAGAGATAATATAGTTTAAAATAAATACAAACAAAAGCATATTACAAAAAATGAAACACGTCCTGATATAACCAACAGCTCCATGTATATGGTAGATGGTTGAAAGGTACGTGCTACAAAGAAAAGTAGCGAACACCTAAAAAAAAAAAAAAAGTAAAAAAAAAAATAGCTGGCTAAAGCGTGTGGTTAGATACATCTAATGTGAGGTTTTTAGTGTGGTTAGATACATCTAATGTGAGGTTTTTAGTGTGGTTAGATACATCTAATGTGAGGTTTTTAGTGTGGTTAGATACATCTAATGTGAGGTTTTTAGTGTGGTTAGATACATCTAATGTGAGGTTTTTAGTGTGGTTAGATACATCTAATGTGAGGTTTTTAGTGTGGCTAGGAACCTCATCAGATAAACACATTGTTACAGAACGCACTGCTACAAGATTACAGGGAGGACTGAAGCACAGGCTGCAAATGGACTAACTGCAGGGTGCCAGTGAAGGTGAGAATAAGCACACACAAAACTAGTACAGTACAAGCGTTATATTACATGACCTTATTACGATGATCTTTATTGACTATAATTATTACTATAACTATTATAGTTGGTATAAAGGTAAAGTTGGTCCCATTGCACATACTGCCGTAGGGGAACTGAACTGTTAAAGACTTCTTTATACTAGATCTCGGCTTTACGAGGCGAGGAACCAGTTCCCGTTATCACCACCTTTGCTTTCCCTAACTCAAGAGCAGAATCATGTACCCATTTACTGTTGGGTAGATTGGAATATGACGTTACCTGGTTTCTAATTCGGCAACTTCCCCTCTAAATGCAAGCGCTTTAATCACTCTGCCACTTGAGGTTCTCAGTTAGTACAGATTACTATAATTAGAATATTCTAATTATAAATCTTGTTAGAAGGTAATTCTCCTAATTTTCCCTTTCTGCGCGACTATTTGTTGTCGTTTTTTTTTTTTTTTGTATTATTTTATAATGACATTTCCATTCTTTGATCACGAAGCCGATTCTGTCACTCAAGGATGTATTATGTATTTTGAAATAAATAAAGAGGGAAACCCGAGGTATGTGAACAGTACATAAATAATTCACACAACGGGGTATGTTGCAGGCACTTTGTGGTGCCTAGTTGGCAGGATGTACTTGTTCGTCTATCAATGTAGACAATATTAAACACAAAGGCTATGAAATCATGACATAGTACAGACAATATTATTTTTTAAAATGCACACACACTTTGTTATGTTTTTTTGTGTGTGATGAAGGTTATAGCGGACTTTACTTCAGTACAAACGTAGATTGAAGAGAGAAAGTGGAGATCGATAGGACACACCCTCATGAAACAATCAACGTATATATAGGAAGGTAGGTAGATAGATAGACGAACGGACGGAAGGACAGACGGACATCCAGGCAGGTAAAAGGTAAAGGATCTCGTTAGACGCCGATTGAGGCATATTGGGAATATGGTGTTAGGCCCATATTTTCTTGACCATCGGCACACTAGGGGTGATGTAGTCAGCATCACGCCGGCCGCCTTAACCTTCCCAGAGTTGCTCTGGTACCCAATTTTTGAGGCTGGGTCGACCCCGGAGCCGTTTGCGGTCTAAAAAATCCCACCTCAACTGGGGATCGAACCATGGACCACCGAGTTAGGAAGCCAGTGCACTAACCACTGTGCTACCGCGGCTCCCGACATCCAGGCAGACACACAGTCAAACAGACAATAAACCAGACACACAGACGGTAAGACAGACAATAATACAGACAGACATACAATGGGACAGACATACAATATTACAAACAGACAGACAGATGGACAGATAGACAGATAGATAGATATATAGATAGATAGATAGATAGATAGATAGATAGATAGATAGATAGATAGATAGATAGATAGATAGATAGATAGATAGATAGATAGATAGATAGATAGATGGATGGATGGATGGATAGATGGATGGATGGATGGATGGATGGATGGATGGATGGATGGATGGATGGATGGATAAGAGAGGCAAGAACCAGAGGTTTTTTTTTAGTCACAGTGTCTTTCTTTATCATCGACTGAAAGAAATGTTACTGCTTCTACAAATACTCTACGAATTCAGGTCTGTGACTTATGTGACCATATAAGGTTTTGCCTCTTCCGTTGGTTTTTATCAAGTTTATCCTCACTACTTCTTAGATCTATTGTTGATAACATCTGTCAACTTTGTCATTTTCTTATCATTATTGCTTACAACAAAATCTGGGCGGAAACGATTACATCTTCTTCCGTGCTCCAAAAATCATATTCGTTATCTTATTGTCCGTGTTGTAATCTGTCACAAGATAACATCCTCCGACACGTCATGTACAAACTGACAACTTATCTCCCCCATTACCACCAGGTATCAATGCACGAAACTTGACTTTAGCAAATATTGCCCCGACGGTGTCTACTCTCACAAAAGTCTCGCTACTGCGGACCGGAAAATGTGACGCCAACGTACACAAACAACTCTCCCCCGACACAGATGAGATTCAGTGTGTTTCAAAACAGGTCAACGATAATAGTGAGGGATGGTCAATTAGGCCAAGACATGACAAGAAACTTTGAACTATGAAACAATAAATATTGTAAGAGGTGAAAAAAGGAAAGGGAAGAGCACATAAAAATATTAAAGGAAGGCATTTTCCAAGAGGAAAATGAACTGCATAAAACAAAAAGAACCTAAAAATATAATTTAATTTTGTTACTGTTACTGTGTCAAACTGAAGTTCTTTATGTTATTACAAAAAAAAAACAACCCCCAATTAAAAAAAAAACCACCAAAAAACCCAATAAAACAAAACAAGAAAAAGCATAAAAATACAACTTTTTTTAAAAAACAGTTTCTGTGAGAAACTGAAAGTCTATTTTATTAACAAATAACATGCAGTCTAACACACACAAAGACAGCTTAAAAATAAAATTTAAATTTTCACAGTTTCTGTGCCAAATTGAACTATCTTACGTTTATTATTTTGTGAAAACCGTGTGCAACTTTTCAAAAGAGAATGACTTTCTATTGTCTGGCAACAAAGTTTTAAACATTGAAAAACTCCTTTCCACAACTACTGACACCACAGGAGCATACTACAATTTAAAAAATACTTATTTTTTATTGCAAATGCCAAAATGTGCAAAATAATGAACCCCCCCAAAAAAAAGCTTTAAAATGGCCAAAAATCTCAAAAAACTGTATTAACACGCCAAAAAGGCAAAAAGTGCAAAATAATGCCTTAACAAAGGCTCTTAAATCAGCTTAGTTTTTGATGAAACACATTTATATTCAACTGACCAACGTTATGGTTAGGCCTAAAAAAAAAAAGATGCAAAATCATCAAAATCCTAGCCCTACTCATAAGTATTTGTAGAAGCATTAACATTTCTTCCAGTAGATGGTATAGAATGACATTGTGACTAACAAAAAATCTCTTGTTCTTACCTCTCTTCAAATAGCACACATGCTCATGAAAGGGGAAAAAAAGCCAAACACAGAGGTTTGAGAAAGTCGTGAAACCGTGTTTGTAAATCGTTGCCAGTCTACTACATTGTGAAAAGCAAGCAGTAGATAAAGTAGTGCAAATTCATTTGTGCAATGTCACAATGCAACTTTGATCTACTATGATTGCTGAAGATTTGAAGGATCAGCTGATGGCGAAACTATTGGAAGCACCATTTTTCGGTCTGCATTTGGATGAAACCACTGACATTAACAGCGATGCACAACTCATTGTGTATTGACCTTTCCCGGATGAAAGCTTGGAAAATATTGTCGAGCATTATCTCTTTTGTTTGCCAGTCGGAGAGCAAAGTATAGGTGAATCTATTTTCTCCAAGCTTGATGAATTCATGGAAGATTAAAATTTACCTTGGAGCAAATTTGTTGCTTTTTACGTTGTTGTTTGGAATCACCAAATGGTCGGGACAGAAACCAGATAGACCACATCATGATTAACGGTAGATGGAGACATGCATTACAAGATGTGAAGGTAAGAAGAGGTGCAGATGTGGGAAGTGATCACCATTTAGTAGTAGCAAAACTGAAAGTGAAACTAAGAAGGGCTGGACCAACTGTAACTACGCAGAAAAGGTTTGACATCAGTAAATTGAAGGACCCCCTTACCAGAAAAGCTTTTGCGGCTGACATAAAGAAACGATATCAATTTGCCAAAAGTCAGGAAAAGACATTGACTGATGAAATAGACCAGAAATTCAACACCATTTCAACAATATATAAGGAAAGCAGCAAATCATACTTGGGATTCCAGTAAAGGAAGAGCAAGACTGGATAACACCAGAAACATTAAACACCATTGTGGCGAGAGGTTTTATTTGGCTGTAGGATCAGTATAGTACTGAAAATTACAGAAATAGAATTTCTGCAGAAAATGGTGAAGTCCCAGTGTCGGAGAGAACTACTGGTATCACAAATTAGTTACGGCTGTGAATGTTCTGATCTCGAAACAATAGTAGAGAGGAGACCGACATAAAGTGCCACCTCCGCTGTGTAACTAACTGTGATATTAATAAACAACAAGGAAACAGATTTTTACTTAACAATGATAAAATTGACAAGTCGTTCAAAATACAATTTCCTTATTTTTATTTAGTATATACACTATCTACTCTTGTGCTGAAGGGTGAATGTTGAAAAATGGAATGTAATGAATTTGTAAGTTTACATATGATTTACAAATATTTATATTTATATATATATATATTTATATGTAAATAAATATTACACCAAGTTTTCCAATTATAGGAACAAAAAATTTATATCAGCTGTGCTGTTAATTATTTATAGTACATGGATCAGCTGTGCTGTTAATTAAGGATATAACACTTCTCAGCTATGCTATTAATTTTGTCTCTTGCTATGTTAATTCACGTTTTCTTCATTGACAGTTCTATGCTCACAATGCCGACAGAAATGGTACTAATGTGTACTCATCTCTCTTAAGTCTGTTCTTCTTTGTTTGGTTCACACCACCGGCAGAGTATCGTTCCTTTAGCCCACCCAAGACTGAGGGGGACCAAAGATGTAGAGTCTGGTCAACCTCTATGCTCCTGCGGAGTTCCAGGCAGCGGGATTGACTCGAACATACGACCTCAGGTTTTTAGGACACAATTAAACCTGTAACAAAGCAAAAATAGGGGCTAATTTCTGTCCTCAAGCCCACCTATTTCTAGTGTGAGTGAAATGAGCGTGTCTCCGATGTATGCATGTGGGATGAATGACAACATGGCTCAGTATGATTTAGCAATAGCGAGACAAGACAGGTGTCTACTTGCAAAACATTCTTTCTGATAAACTAATACATGGATACATTCAATAATATAGATTCAATACATGAATACATTTAATACATGAATACATCCCATAATATAAATCAATACATGAATAAATCCAATAATATGTACACCTAGGTGTGATACAACAATGTCCTTCCCCCTATACTATACCACGCCCTCTATACTAGCTGGTAACATATATCCTAACAATATTGTTATGTTCTTATGATAGGAGTATATGCGACGAGGACTGTTTGGTGATATATCAGGTTGGAGTTATAGGAGACAATAGATTGGAGTTAGATGCGACAATAGATTGAGTTATAGGAGACAATAGATTGAGTTAGATGCGACAATAGATTGAGTCCTGACAAGGACTGTTTTGGTTATATTGCAGTTGGTCTTATCTGAGACAATAGATTGAAGTTATAGACTGACAATAGATTGAAGTATAGGAGACAATAGGTTGAGTCCTGACAAGGACTGTTTTGGTTATATTGCAGTTGGTCTTATCTGAGACAATAGATTGAAGTTATAGACTGACAATAGATTGAAGTATAGGAGACAATAGGTTGAAGTATGAGTCCTATTAGTCTTCGTCTATTCAATCATAATAGGAAATACAATCATTATACTTAATTTCCCCAAGATACAATCAGTAACCTGATAGGTAGTATAAATGACACACAACAAATACCAACGGTTATCGTGAATATATTTACCCTCCTAAGATTTTAAACTGGCCAGGTTTTGACGCGACTTAGCGAAGTAGGTTGCAGGTCGATGCCCTCAGGTAAGTTATCAATCAAAGTGACAGCTTCTTCCTCTTCAGCTCTGGCGTCAAGTTCGGGATTGCGTGGTTAGCATAAAATCCGCCCGATTATATAGTCAAGTAACTACTTGAGGAAAGCTTTCGGTTGGTTCCTGGCGGAGCAAGTTGATTGGTTTCCTCCGGTTTTGTACCTGGTCTCATACAGCCTAATTTTATTCAGTTTTCATCGGCCATCTTGCGTGAACAAGATGGCCGTTAATTTATTCTGTCTCAGAGACTGGTGAACGTTGATCGTTGATTGGTTGAAGCAAATCTGTATCTCGACATAGTGATTAACAAAGTAGTGGGTTACACTTCGTTTCACGACATAGCCCCCTCCTTTCCTAGCTGTGACTTGTCATAGCTGACGTGTAAACCCCTGCTGTGGTTAATCCTTTTGCGTCTGTCCTTCCAGAGTACTAGGGTGTCGACTTAAAAAATCAGCTCCTACATTGTCTCTTCCCGGAATGTAATTCACGGTAAAGGAATAAGGCGCCAGAAGCAGACTCCACCTTAACAATCTCGAATTTAGCTTTTTAGATGCAGCCAAGAATGTTAAAGGTTGGTGATCGCTTTGGACAATGAAGTGTGTCCCATACAGATAAGGTGAAAATTTGTTGATGGACCAAATTAGAGCTAAACATTCCTTCTCTATGGTCGAGTAGTTCAACTCAGCTGCATTCAGCTTCCTACTGGCGTAGGCGACTGGTAAAAGTTCCTCCGGCTGGGCTTTTGATTTCTGCAAGAGAGTTGCACCAATACCTATACTGCTAGCGTCCGTTCTTAATACAAATTCCTGTGTGATATCGGGTAGTGTAAGGATGGGTTTGCTGGTGAGTTTTGCTTTTAGCTCTGTGTAAGCTTTTTCACAATCAGCATTCCATTGGATTTTGTCAGGCTGTCCCTTCTTCGTTAAGTTAGTTAATGGTGCACACAGAGAGTTAAAATGGGGTATGTACTTCTGATAGAACCCACATAATGACACGAATGATCTCACATCTTTCTTCGTTTGAGGTCTGGGTGCCTTCTTTAACTTCTCTATATTCTTTGGGTCAGGAGACATATGACCTGTAGAAATAGTGTGACCTAAGAATTCCAACTCCTTACAACCGATATAGCACTTGGTTGGACGTGCAGTCAATCCAGTTTCTCTCAGTCTGTCAAACAACATAGAGAGCGCTACTATATGCTCTTCAAATGTGTTTGTAGCAACAAGAATGTCATCCATAAAGTTAGTGATATGGGGATTTTGTAGAGGTTCCAATAATTTCCTCATCATTCTTGAAAAGATACTGGGAGCATTTTTCAGCCCAAAGGGTAGTACATTAAACTCGTAGTGTCCGTCCGATGTACTAAATGCCAGCATTTTCCTAACTTCTGGTTTCACTGGTATTTGGTAGTATCCCTTGCTTAGATCTACCTTCGATAAATACCTAGCCTTACTCAGTGTAGAGAACAGCTGGTTGGTGTCAGGTAATGGGTCCACCTGAGATTCTGTGATCGCATTAAGCTTCCGGTAGTCAATACATAACCTGTGTTCACCACTCGGTTTTCTCAATAGCACCACACTTGAGCTATAGGGAGAGTCTGACTTCGAGATAATTTTCTCCTTCAACAGATAATCAACTTCCTCCCTTAGTGCTTGGGCTTTCGCATAGGGTATAGGGTATGTTCTCATGCATACTGGGGTAGGGTCGGTAACCTTCATGTCGTACTCTAACAGATTCGTCCGACCTGGCTTATCTGTGAGCACATCAGCATGGGTTTCCAACACTTGCTGAACCATCTTTTTCTGCTCTGCAGTTAAATGTTCACTAATATTTACTTGAACATAATCCTCTGTAGTTGTGAGTGGATACTCCATAGAGTGAAGTGGTTCGCCGTGCATTTCTGTTGCTATGGCTAGGGTCATGATATGTGCCACTTCTGATGATTCCTTGTCATAGTATTTTTTAAGAAGATTGACATGATATACCTTCTCCTTTCCTTTCTTGTCAATCTTATAATTGGTCCTGGAAAGTTTCTCCAGTATGACATAGGGTCCCTGCCATCCAATCTGCAATTTATTATTGCTGCTTGGCAACAGTAATAACACCTTTTCACCCACCTCCAGTTCCCTATCCTTTGCTTTTTTGTTGTAGTACGCAGCATGCTTCCTCCTGGCCTGTCTTAAGTTATCATTGGCCAGTTTCCAACCTGCTTTCAACCGAGATGTCAACTCGTTGACGTACTGGTATGCGGAAGTCACTGTTTCCTCTGCCTTTTCATCAGTCCATGTCCGCAGCAATGCTTCCAGTGGACCTTTTATTGGTCTTCCAAACAACAATGTAGCTGGAGCCAATCCAGTTGAGTTGTGGGGTACTTCCCTATATGCAAATAGTGCAGCGGGTAAGTATGTATCCCAAGTATCAGGTTTTTCACTCGCCAGCTTTCTAAGGATTGAAATTAGCGTACCATTGAACCGCTCTACTTGACCGTTTCCTTGGGCATGGTAGGGACTACAATGATAGTGCCTGGCTTGAAATATCCTGAATACTTCTTGTGTTAGCTTTCCCTTAAACTGAGACCCATTGTCAGTCAATATCTGATGCGGGAAACCTAATCGGGTAAATATTGTCAACAGGGCCTCTGCCACGTGCTTTGAATCTATAGCTGACATGGCCACTGCTTCTCCCCACATAGAGCAAGTATCAACCAAGGTTAAGATGTAAGCATTTCTCTTCTTGGTCCTAGTGAGGGGTCCAACAATATCTACTGCAACACGTTCAAAAGGGGTTCCCATAATAGGCATTTCTCCCAGTGTTGCTGGTGCAGTCCTATGCTTAGGAGCTACTCTTTGGCATTCTGGACAGGATCTTACATATCTTTTTATGTCCTCTGTAATTCCTGGCCAAAAGTAGTGACAGGCTATCCTTTGTCCAGTGGCCCCTATTCCCATATGTCCACTGAAGGGTATAGCATGTCCTAGCGTCATAACCTTCTCCCTGTAAGATTTTGGCACTACAAGCTGTCCATGCCCTTTAGGTCCTGTTCCAGCTTTTCTGTATAGTAGGCCATTCTTCATATACAAGTCTCCTTTCTCTGGAGGGTTATGTGCTTTAGGCAATTTGCCAAAACAAGGCTTCAACGTGCTGTCTGCTGCTTGAGCCTTTTTCATCTCTTCTGGATGAGTATTGATAGGATTCTCCTCCATTTTCCTGGAGCTTTCCCTGGTTTGGACTGTTGCCATAACTACAGGTTTTATAGGTTCTCCAAGGAAAACATACCTACACCCCAAAATCAAAGGGTAAATAGGGTCGTCCATCACTGCTGCTTTGATTTCTCCTTCCACATAGCGAGAACTTATGTTGATTCGAGCTATGGGTAGTGTCATGGTTCTTGCTCCCTTGATCGGTCCTCTGATTTCCACTGTTTCTGTGGTTATCTGGTCAGGACTCACTAGAGAAGAGCACACAACTGAATCAAAGTCCAATCCTGTGTCATATAAACACAGTACTTGAGTGCCATTCACGGTCACTTCCTCACAGACAGGGGGATGATGGAAGTCTTTCTGACTTACTGCATTTCCTTCCTTCCCTGATTCCCTGTTGTAAGACATGCAGCATGATGAGGAGGATTCTTCCTTCTGCAGTCCGCAGTATTGTGGTTACTCATTAGACAAGTTTTACACCACTTTCCTTCCTTCCGGTAAGGTGTCTTATCCGATCTTAGAGGGTTTTTGTCCTTTTGGTCAAATCTTTGTTTGTTCCTTGTGGTATGGTCCTTTTGTTCATATTTGGTATAGTTTTGTGATGATTTGAAGTTTTCACCCTGCTTCTTCTTATTTCCTAATAGTTCTGCCTGAGCTGCTTGATATCTCTCAGCAACAGTTACAATATCTTCCAATCTCTCTGCTCCTTGTTCCATGATAAACTTCCTCATTTCTTGAGGCATGGACTCTTTCACTTGCTCCATCATTATCATTTCTTTCAGATCCTGACACTTCCCTAAACTACTCCATTTTTCCAAATAGGTTTCCAATCTAGCAGAGAATTGGTGATAGTTTTCTCCTGGAAGAAGTTTAGCTGTTCGGAATTTCTTTCTATATGATTCTGAGTTCTTTTCATATCTCACAAGCAGTGCCTGCTTCAGGATGTCATAATCTTCCTGGTCATCTCTTGAGAGCTTCAAATACACATCGTAGGCCACACCTCTCAATCCCTGAGATAGTTTAAGACTCCATTTTTCTTTCACTAAGCCATAGGTAGTGGCTAGTCTTTCGTATCTATCCAGGTACGACTCAATGGCATCTTCTTTCTCAACAAATGGGTCCAGATGAAAATTCATGGCCCCACTTGAGGTGCTCTGGCTGGAGCTACTCTCAGAGTGAGGTGAGCTACCACCATTATTGCCAGTATTTGCCTGAATTTCAAGCTCTTTTAATCTCAACTGATGGTCTCTCTCTGCTTGTAATTTCCTTTCCTCAGCTTCAATTTTCTTTGCCTCATTTTCAGCCTCCCATTTCTTGGCTTCAATTTCCATTCTTTTGTTTTCTCTTTGAGCTTCCAGTCTTTTGGCTTCTCTCTCAGCTTCCGCTTGCAACCGCCTTTCTTCAGCCTCTAATTTCTTTGCTTCTCTATCAGCCTCTAATTTCCTTGCTTCAGTCTCTAATTGCAACTTTCTTTCTTCCCTATCCATGTGTTTGTCCACTTCTGTTGTGACATACTGAGTAAGAGCATCACCTGTCATATTTAATTCCTTACCCATCTGCATGATCGCAGTCCTGAACTTCACTAGATCCGCCATGGCGTTGCTTAGATAGGGTATGTATATCTACTATAACCAAATTATTGTAATTAAACTTAATTAATTTAAATGAACAAATAATTTCCGTGCAACTTTGTGAGCATCAACTATTTACTGAGTACTAAATGGTACTCCTCCTAAGAAAACAATAAAAAATCCTATTATAGAATTTTTTTTTTTTCAAAAATATGTTTCTTATGTTATCTATGGGTGGCACAAGATAGAGTGTAGATGGATGAATAGACTAAGTATGGCTCAAGATATACAGAAATATCCCAGGAACGAGCCCCCAGTGTGGCGAGAGGTTTTATTTGGCTGTAGGATCAGTATAGTACTGAAAATTACAGAAATAGAATTTCTGCAGAAAATGGTGAAGTCCCAGTGTCGGAGAGAACTACTGGTATCACAAATTAGTTACGGCTGTGAATGTTCTGATCTCGAAACAATAGTAGAGAGGAGACCGACATAAAGTGCCACCTCCGCTGTGTAACTAACTGTGATATTAATAAACAACAAGGAAACAGATTTTTACTTAACAATGATTAAAATTGACAAGTCGTTCAAAATACAATTTCCTTATTTTTATTTAGTATATACACTATCTACTCTTGTGCTGAAGGGTGAATGTTGAAAAATGGAATGTAATGAATTTGTAAGTTTACATATGATTTACAAATATTTATATTTATATATATATATTTATATGTAAATAAATATTACACCAAGTTTTCCAATTATAGGAACAAAAAATTTATATCAGCTGTGCTGTTAATTATTTATAGTACATGGATCAGCTGTGCTGTTAATTAAGGATATAACACTTCTCAGCTATGCTATTAATTTTGTCTCTTGCTATGTTAATTCACGTTTTCTTCATTGACAGTTCTATGCTCACAATGCCGACAGAAATGGTACTAATGTGTACTCATCTCTCTTAAGTCTGTTCTTCTTTGTTTGGTTCACACCACCGGCAGAGTATTGTTCCTTTAGCCCACCCAAGACTGAGGGGGACCAAAGATGTAGAGTCTGGTCAACCTCTATGCTCCTGCGGAGTTCCAGGCAGCGGGATTGACTCGAACATACGACCTCAGGTTTTTAGGACACAATTAAACCTGTAACAAAGCAAAAATAGGGGCTAATTTCTGTCCTCAAGCCCACCTATTTCTAGTGTGAGTGAAATGAGCGTGTCTCCGATGTATGCATGTGGGATGAATGACAACATGGCTCAGTATGATTTAGCAATAGCGAGACAAGACAGGTGTCTACTTGCAAAACATTCTTTCTGATAAACTAATACATGGATACATTCAATAATATAGATTCAATACATGAATACATTTAATACATGAATACATCCCATAATATAAATCAATACATGAATAAATCCAATAATATGTACACCTAGGTGTGATACAACAATGTCCTTCCCCCTATACTATACCACGCCCCTCTACAAGTAGCTGGTAACATATATCCTAACAATATTGTTATGTTCTTATGATAGGAGTATATGCGACGAGGACTGTTTGGTGATATATCAGGTTGGAGTTATAGGAGACAATAGATTGGAGTTAGATGCGACAATAGATTGAGTTATAGGAGACAATAGATTGAGTTAGATGCGACAATAGATTGAGTCCTGACAAGGACTGTTTTGGTTATATTGCAGTTGGTCTTATCTGAGACAATAGACTGAAGTTATAGACTGACAATAGATTGAAGTATAGGAGACAATAGGTTGAGTCCTGACAAGGACTGTTTTGGTTATATTGCAGTTGGTCTTATCTGAGACAATAGATTGAAGTTATAGACTGACAATAGATTGAAGTATAGGAGACAATAGGTTGAAGTATGAGTCCTATTAGTCTTCGTCTATTCAATCATAATAGGAAATACAATCATTATACTTAATTTCCCCAAGATACAATCAGTAACCTGATAGGTAGTATAAATGACACACAACAAATACCAACGGTTATCGTGAATATATTTACCCTCCTAAGATTTTAAACTGGCCAGGTTTTGACGCGACTTAGCGAAGTAGGTTGCAGGTCGATGCCCTCAGGTAAGTTATCAATCAAAGTGACAGCTTCTTCCTCTTCAGCTCTGGCGTCAAGTTCGGGATTGCGTGGTTAGCATAAAATCCGCCCGATTATATAGTCAAGTAACTACTTGAGGAAAGCTTTCGGTTGGTTCCTGGCTGAGCAAGTTGATTGGTTTCCTCCGGTTTTGTACCTGGTCTCATACAGCCTAATTTTATTCAGTTTTCATCGGCCATCTTGCGTGAACAAGATGGCCGTTAATTTATTCTGTCTCAGAGACTGGTGAACGTTGATCGTTGATTGGTTGAAGCAAATCTGTATCTCGACATAGTGATTAACAAAGTAGTGGGTTACACTTCGTTTCACGACAACCATAAAACTGAGAAAGGAAATGAAAAGAAAGAAAACAGAACCAAAGTCCCCCAGATTAAAGCAACAATATAGCGAACAGTACAGTCAGCTGGACAAGGAAGTTAAACGCCAAACCCGAGCCAACAAAAGGAATTTCCTAGACGATCTTGCAAGACAGGCAGAAGAGGCTGCACTGAGAAATGAAGAAAGCACAGTATACAAAATAACTAAATTCATCAGCGGAAAACGAGGTGCAAACAATATTACATTAGTAAGAGATAAGCAAGGAAATCTCATCACGACAGCAGAGGGACAGGAAACAAGATGGGCAGAGCACTTCAGAGAAACTCTGAACAAGGAACCACCAGAGACACAATTGAATGTTCCTGAGGCTGAAAACGATCTAGATGTAAATACAGACATTCCACGAAAAGAATAATCATCACAGCAATCAAAAGGTTAAAGAACGGAAAAGCTCCTGGCCATGATAACTTAAATGCAGAGCTATTTAAGACAGACCCTGAGCTAGCAGCAGAACTATTAGAACCACTATTTGCACAAGTCTGGAAAACGGGGACAACACCATCAGAGTGGAACAAAGGAATAATTGTCAAATTGCCCAAGAAGGGAGATCTTGCAGACTGCAATAATTGGAGAGGAATTACTCTTCTCTCAGTTCCCAGTAAAATACTAGGCAGGATAATTATACAGAAAATTTCGAAAGCAGTAGACCACAAACTGAGGAAAGAACAAGCGGGATTTAGAAAGAACAGAAGATGTGTAGATCATATATTCACTCCCAGGAACATTATGGAGCAGTGCTCAGAATGGCAAAGACCGCTGTACATTAATTTCGTTGATTTTGAAAAGGCTTTTGACAGCATACATAGGGACAGTTTATGGAAAATACTGAGGGCTTATGGAATTCCAAGCTGCATAGTGTCAATCATAAAAAGCCTCTATGCCAACTTTACGTGTAGTGTTGGGCAGAGCAACCTAACCTTTGAGGTGAAGACGGGAGTACGACAGGGATGTCCCTTATCAACCACTCTATTTTTAACAGTCATAGACTGGGTGATGCGCCAGACAACAGAGGGCAGTCCAAGAGGAATAAGATGGACTACATTTTCTACATTGGAAGATCTGGAATATGCAGATGACATTGCACTACTAGCGCATTCACATCAACACATCCAGGAAAAAAAGGATAGACTTAATAAGTTTAGCCAGCAGGTGGGCTTGAACATCAATTTAAAGAATTCAGAGGTCATGACGCTCAATGTGAGCAACCCTGAGCCCATATCAGTAAGGAATCAGCAACTGGTACAGGCAGACACCTTCACATACCTAGGATGCATAGTAACACCAGACGGCGGGGCAGGCAAAGACATCAACATCAGAATGAATAAGGCAAGAACAGCCTTTTTTGCCTAAACAACATCTGGAAGTCCTCTCAAGACAGCACAAGCACAAAATTAAAGATTATATCAGAGCTGTGTGCTTTCTGTGCTTCTCTATGGTGCGGAATGCTGGAGAGTTACAGAGAAGGAAATGTCGAAATTGTCCTCTTTTCACACAACATGCCTAAGAAAAATTCACCGAATCTTTTGGCCGAATACCATCACCAGCCAAGATCTGCTTACTCGGAGCAAGCAAGAGGACATGCACACCATCATAGCTGGCAGACGCTGGAGCTGGGTTGGCCATGTCCTCAGAAGAGACCCCGATGCCATCACAAGAACAGCTATGCTTTGGACCCCTGAAGGAAAACGAAAGAGAGGCCGACCAAAAACAACCTGGCGGAGGACTGTGGAGGCTGAGATGCAAAGAATGAACCAGAGTTGGGGTACTGTACGAAGGATGGCTGCCGACCGAGCAAAGTGGAATCAATTTGTTGCCCTACAAGACGCCACTAGGCGTGATGACCACTGACTGCTTTGACGGTCGGCGGCTAAGGATCAAAGAAGCCGTTGTTGTTTACACCAGGAAGCACTGGCTGCAATGAAACAGAGCACTTGTTGGAATGACCAGAAAGATGAACTGGAAGAAATATTGCCAGATGTGATGGAAATCGTCAACGCTATTTGCCCACAAGCAAAAACACGTCGCCTGTTTTCAGAGCTATGCTAGGATTTGTCTGCAGATCACATGATTCTCCTCCTGCATTCTGAGGTTCGATGGTTATCATGTAGAAGAGTACTGTTCCTGTAGAATGAACTGTCTGTAGTTTTTTACTGAGCAAGGTGACGTTAAAGCAATGCATTTCAACGATGATTTTTTTGCTGGCCAAATTCTGTTCCATGACTTCTATTTTTCAACATTTGAATCGCCTCAACATGTCACTTCAAGGTGAAGGAGGTGACATCTTCGATGTTCGTGGGAAAATAGAAGACAAAGCGTGTGGGTGGGAAGAAAAACAAACCTGATCTGGAGAAAACACCGAAGGACATCATTTGCGACCATCTGCAGTTGCTGTCTAGAAACTTTGAAATATATTTTCCTCAGAAGCATCTGCAGGACTGGGAAAATCAGATGTGGATAGTTAATCCTTGTATCACAAGCCATATCAAGCGAGCAGATGTTGGGGAAATGTCAAGTGTTGATGAAGCTTCATTATGACTTCATTTAAAAAATCATCTTTCGAGATGTGCTCCTACTATGGAGACTATTCGGTTGTATTACTTGTTTCCCATGAATACAAATCAATTACCTTGCAGCCCGCAACCACTTGTAATGATGACAACTTTCCTGTCTGAACCAGGATTTTCGACATGGTAGAATTGAAGACCAAAAAACGGAATTCACTTCAGCATGTTGATTCGGTAATGCGGGTTGATTTGAGAAGGAAATTGAACCTAGGTTTGAGAAGCTTGTCACAGGAGTACAGGAACATCCTAGTCATTGATGATAAAAAACGTACATGTAAGTGTAGAAGTATACTTGTTAAAGGGGGATTTAGGTCATTATTACTTTTGTAGAGCTGATCATGCTATGAACACGAATGCAAATGGGCAGTTACTCAGGAATAACTTGATAGACAAACACATGAGCCGGCAAGTTGGCAGGCCCACAGCAGACATAGTGACATGTTTATTTTCATAAAAAATGGCTTCATCAATCCATACATAAGTGGCATAGAAGTATGATTCAATAGTGTAGTTCTTCAAAATAAATCGTCCGTCCATACATCTTAATTATAGGCATCAAAATACGTGGCAGTGCACTAAAGATACAATTCTCTCCTCTCCTTCAATTCTGGCCGTTGTGTCTAGAGGTTCGTGTAGATCACGATAACCTACGCAATGCTACAGAAATAACTTAGATGCATTATTCGTAACAAAAATACTCCCTGGACATGGTAGTAACTTCTGGTCAACTTAAGGTACCATCCGGCATAATACAAATACGTGGCGGCCACCGAGATAACAATTCCACAATTAAAATCAGGATAAAAGTCTTCAACTCCGCCTATGCCGGTCCCAAGCCCGGATGAAAAAGGAGGAGGGCGGCCTGCATGGAGGCCGTAAGGAGGCAGCCCCTCCACCATGCAAAGGCACAACAGGCCAATCACCTGTTTGCTTTAAATCACGATTACGAGCAATACAAGAGAGAAAACTGGACTGATTCTAAAGGCGACGAACTGGAACGGACTACGGACTACGACTTATGGAACTTGGAACACAAGAAGTATAAATGGGAAGGAAGAGGAGCTGGTGGAAGAGATGAGGAAAGCAAAACTAGAAATCCTGGCTATAATAGAAACAAAGAAAAAAGGACAAGGAGTCATGGATCTCAATGGCAACACGCTGCTCTACAGTGGTGTACCCATATCTGAAAGAGCTAAAGGGGGCGTGGGTTGCATTGTGGCCCAAAATCAAAAAGATAGTATCAAGGGATGGAACTTTGTCTCGGAGCGCATTATGGTTGTTAAACTAAAAGAAGGAGAAACCATAGTCAAGCTGGTCATAGTGTATGGGCCAAATGAGGATGAGAGAGCAGAGGTCAAGGAGGAATTATTCGAGCTGCTTCAAAGGACAGTGGATGACTGCCTAGAGTTATCATGCTCGGAGATTTTAATGCCAGAGTTGGAAATGACCATGCTAGATGGGGTGGAGTTATCGGAAGATATGGAGAAGATACTCTCAATGACAATGGAAAGCGACTCCTCAGATTCTGCAGTGAGCAGAATCTGATCATTACAAACACAAAGTTCCCCCATAAGCGCATACATGCATACACTAGATGTGAACCAACAAAGAATGAGAAGTCAGTGATCGACTATGCCATTGTTCGGAGAAGCTCATTCAAATATGTCCGAGATGCTAGAGTCTGGAGGGGGCCAGAGATTGGAAGTGATCACTACCTGCTAACAATCAAACGAACTACTGAAAGAGTTGCTCAGCCTAGGAACTGCCCAACATCACGCAAGAAACCAAGTAAACGAGCAGGAGAAATGAGCATTAGGACCTACAAGCTGAGAGAGCCAGAAATTAAGACCAGATATCAGGGGCTTATTGCTGCAGCGGTGAGCAACACAGAAGAACGACCTGATGACTTGGAAACCCTCTGGATTAAATTCAAGGATATCATAAAGACAGCTGCTGCAGAAGCATGTGGTGAAGTCCGACTTGGGAACAAGAGAAAGAGGACACCTTGGTGGACAGAGGAAGTCAAAGAGAAAATAAGAGAGAAGAAAATGGCATGGAAACAATACTTAGGAGCTAAAAACACAACAGGACAAATGGAAAAATATAGAGAATACGTGACTCAGAACAGAAGCAAAGAACAAAGTGCTAGCAGCAAAACAGAAGTCCTGGGAAGAATTTGGAGGAAAGCTAGAAAAGATGCACAAGAAAACCATCGTGACTTAGTTACTGGACCCTTGTTACGTTGTCCGTCAAGCCGTGAAGTCGTGTTTTTACCTCCTTCCAAGGTTGATAGGCTTTGCTAATAGCCATATTTATGTAAAGTGATACCAGGACTCAGGGTCAGTCCAGATAATAATATATACAGGCGAATTCATAAGGTTAGTGATTAACCTGAGTTACGGAAGAATGGTTGATAAGTAATTTGATTATTTTCGTCATGACTCATGCGCTCACTTCTGGCTGTCTGAATCCCAGCAGCACATGTATATAGCCATGATGTTCTGCCGACATGAATTCATTATGACACGGACGGATAAGAATATATATGCAAGTAAATTCTAATGAACTGTATGTGAATGTATACCTACGTGAAATGTCTTCGTGTGTGAATTGTTTAATAAATCATGGACTCCAAGTTGAAAGACTTATCCACATCGATACGTTACGGCTGTCTGTTGAATTGACAATGTTGATTATTATGGTAGTGAAGAACTCTTCCGATGAGAAGATGTATAATATAATAATGAGCTCCGAAAGGAACCAATGTCTTCTTGGACATTCAACATATAATGAGTCCATATAACGGTGACCCTCTTTGGAAGATTATAAACGAACGAAGCACGCATTCGCGATTCAACCAAATACAGAACCAGCTGCAGCTACCTTCCTTATCAGCTCAGAACGTATCTTTATCACATCATAACACCAATCTTCAAAAAGGGTGACAATCGACAGTGTGGAAACCATAGAGGCATATCTCTTCTCAGTGTCCCTGGTAAAATCTACTCTAGAATTCTAGAGCAGAGACTCCGACGCCTAGCTGAGCCACAATTGGATGAGGTCCAGTGCGGATTCCGAGCAAACCGAAGTACTCAAGACCTAATCTTCACACTCAGACAGCTGAGTGAAAAGGCCCTTGAGTATAAGAGTGAGATGCATCTTTGTTTCATAGATCTGGAAAAGGCGTTTGACAGGGTCCCCTGGAGCAAACTTTGGGACTGTTTGGCAAGGAAGAATATTCCAGCACCTCTGATTCATGCTATACAGAGCTTCTACAAGTCTTGCAGAAATTATGTGAGGACAGCAAATCATAAGTCAGAAGAGTTCAGGACCACCACTGGTGTAAGACAAGGTGATATCCTATCACCTTACCTCTTCATACTCCTTATGGACGAGGTCATCAAGGCATGTAAGGAGAGAACAAGAAAGTATTCAGTGGGGTACTGGAAGATGAGACAGGTCTATATTTCGGAGCTGGCATTTGCTGATGATGTTGCCCTGATTGCTAAATCAGAGGCACACCTCCAATCCAACCTGCAAGTCTGGAAGGAAGAGCTGGAGAAGAGAGGGATGGTCATAAGTAGCTCTAAAACAAAATCCATGGTGATATCACGAGAAGAAAGAAGACATCAGATTAAGCTGGGAGAACAGGTCTTGGAGCAGGTCGACCACTTAAATACCTCGGAGCTATTATAGACCGAAAGGGAGGCATCAAAGAAGAGTTGGCCACTCGTAAAGCAGCAGATGGGAGACTTTTTCAGGCCATAAATCGAGGATTCCTCAGCAAGAGACAGGTTGGTAAGAAAACGAAGATGGCTGTATACCGCTCCACCTATGTCCCAGTCTTGACATATGGATGCGAGTCATGGGCAATGACTACAACCCATAAAAGCCAGATCCAAACCTCAGAAATGAGGTATTTGAGGAAGGTGGTTGAAGTAACAAGAAGAGACATGGTACGCAACCAGACGATACGTCAAGGCCTTAAATCCTACCCCCTGCAGACCCAAGTAGAACATCCCAATTAAGATGGTTTGGCCATGTCTGCAGAATGGGAGAAGATCGGATACCACGACAAGCATGGGAAACAAAGAGCCAAGGATCCAGACCCCGAGGACGACCCAGAGTCCGCTGGGAGGACAACATTAGACAATCTTTGAAGGACCGAGGACTAGAATGGAACCAGGCCAGGAGGAAAACAGCTGATAGGATAGTCTGGCGCTCTCTCTTCCAAACCCCTACACCTCACGGTAGAAGGGGAACGACTAAGTAATGTATAAAAGTCTCCACTGTCATGGGAGCTTGAAAAAATGTACGTCTACTCAGGACGACTTCAAAAATACTAAAGGCCAAGACGGCTGACCGTTAGAATGCAAAACACGAGATACATTACGTCATTAGTGACCGGTGACGTAGCAAAAAATGCGGCGTTCAATTGTTACGTACATTTATTACCTAAGGGGGTAGTCTTCAGTCCTGCCAAATGTACGCACCAGTTTTATGTAGTTATATTATTTGTGCGTTCAATTGGTTCGCGCACTGACGTGCACAAAGCTGTGAGTGTTGCTTTGGACGCACGTGTAACCTAGTTGGGTAGTTTGTGACGTCACGTTTTGAAGTGGAAACATGGAACTGTCTTGTGTCCATGATAGTAATTTTATATTTCGTATTCAATGGCATTTTAAGGAAGCCATTTATTTCTAGTGATCTGTATTGGTCTTCGGGTCGAAACCAATATCAGGAATGTCACGTGAGTTATCGTCCCACTTCTTATTTTAATGCTGTATGAAAAGGGCCGCTCTAATACTAGTCTAGCGGGAATTAAGATGTTCCTAGAATGGATCTACAGAGTCGCTTGCCTTTAAGATTTGAATCGTAGACGGAGAATTCCTACGAGTAGAAGAAGTTATATTGTTTATCTTACGCACATGTTTTATATGCCGTACATGCTTCAATGCCAAAGTCGTGGCTTGGATGTAAAGAGAGGTTAGCCAACTGAAAGCCTTTACTGTTAGGATTATCGTATATGACTTTGTGTGAAAATTATATGATGTACAACGCTATGTATGAAGAACGTCTGGGAATTTTAACAAATGTAATATGGAAGATTTCACCCCAGAGTATGTATACGTTACCATGATAGACGTCCTTGAAAGAAGGTCAACGGTCGTGACTGAGAAGGATATTATACGGTAACAGTTTTGTAATCCTTAGTCTATGGACAGAGGTCTTTACTAGAAGAGAATCTTCAGGAACTTTAGCAGTAATAATCCATATGTTGTCGTGTGATCTTTGCGCCTGTGACGATGTCCGTCTTGTCCACTTCGTGTCCTGGTGAATAAAATCTATGTAAAGTTACCAACGACTCGTGTGCTGCTAATACTTGACCAGTTCACACAATTCAAGATACATTGTTGGTTTTTTCGTTTGAAAGACATTGTTGACATTTATTCCATTGTAACCATTCGCGTTTCAATTCATCACTATGAAAACGACACCAACAATAACTGGTAGGCCAGTGCGGTCTGGAAGTAATTTCAGGAACGTACCCATCCAATTGATCGTTTGAAAAGAAGAATTTTTACTTTCAAGGCGACATCATCTCAATTTGGATCCTGGCGGAATATGAATCATAATCAACTCAAAGGCTCAAGGTCTTCAATCAACCTCCACGTCAAGTTTCACAGTGACTGATTACTTGGAGATCATCTCTTCATCATTGTTACGTGCGAGCTAGTTTGATATACGCAGAGCGAAGTATTGCATCCTCTTACGTACATACACGGGGACAAGGCACTTTGATTTTTACCTGCACGCGAGCTAAGTATAACTTGTATCCGTTATACCCTTTATTACTATTAGCTGTGCCTTGATTGATTATGTACACTTATATATTTTCTATATTATGTGTTATGTTTTGTGTATTCTTCGCGGGAGGTTGGGCGGTAGATCTGACGAACGAGATCCATCTCGAAGTCAATTCGGGCTCTTCGTCAGACGTTCTGTAGGACATTATTTTGCAGACTTCCCGCAGTGGAATGTTCCTACGCGTGAGCGTAGAAGGATTCTAGGTCCACTGTGTCTGGTGGTCTGTGACACCTGTCTGTGTTAGCTGTAGTATCACGTTTACTTGTTGTTTTTGGTAGCTATTTTTACTTGTACCTTGGTTTTATGATGAATTTTGTATGTGATTATTGTCCGTCTCACCTTTCCTGTCGTTTAGTTTTTTACAAAACCTTTGTTTTTACACTGTGGTGTCTATTGTCTTGTTGGATTTAATCGCAGTTATCATCGTAATTCTTTACGACATTCCATTTTAGTTTCTCATTTTATTTTAATTGGATTTCTGCGAACGTCTTCGTTTGGCTTGAATATCTTGTCGTGTCATTATTGTGCTATTGTCTGTCACGTTATTGCTTTCACACCATTACATGTTATAAATTACATTATTAATTATTAATATTATTGCCTATAATTTAAATTGATTTTACCGTTCTAGAACAGGAACGAAGAACACTAGTTGTAGTAACACTTTTAAATAGTATTATTACATAATAATCTTGAATAATGGCTACCTTAGACTATTTCATTAAGCAAGCAAAAGCTCTTCAGATGGCTCCTGATGAAGCAAAAACATTTGCACTTGCAGAATATAAGAAAGCTCAAGAAATAGAAGCTGATCAGAGAAGGTTAGAAACTTTACGTTTGGAAAATTTGAAATTTGAGGCAGATCAAAAAAGGATTGAGGCTGAGGAGAATGAAAAGAAGAGGAAATTTATAGCTGAGGAAGATGAGAAAAAAATGAGATTAACTGCTGAGGAGGATGAAAAGAAGAGGAAATTTATGGCTGAGGAAGAGGAGAAAAAAATGAGATTAGCCGCTGAATTAGAAGAGAAACGATTTCAGCGAGAGGCAGAACAGAAGCAAAAGGAGTCTGAAGAAAGACTTAGAAAAGAAATGGAAGAAAAAAGATTAATAGCTGAAAAAGAAATGGAACAGAAACAAAAAGAAATAGAAGAAAGGAGATTAATAGCTGAACAAAACACAAAACGACTTCAGCTTGAGATGGAAGAGAATGATAGAAAACGACAGCATGAACTGAAATTAGCAGAGTCAGAATATGAGAGACTTAGGTTAACTCAGGAAGCTAATTCTCAGAGAACTTTTGAAAGCCACACTTCATCCAGACAGGATCATTTTAAGGAAATTCACCTTAAATTACCAAAATTTAATCCCCCGTCTGATGACGTAATATTCTTCCTGGATAGGTTTGAGGCCACTTGTGGGTCTTATAACGTGGATAAAGCGCTATACTGTACATATTTATCCAGATTACTTACAGGAGATGCATTAGCATTTTATCATACCACCAGCATTGGTGAGAAAAATGACTACAATGCTCTTAGAGCAGCACTTCTGCAAAAATTCCAAATGACAGAAGACGAATATCGTTTGAAATTTCACACATTACTACCTCAATCTGGCAGAAATTTTAGTGATTTTCTGTCACAGATACGACTAACATTAGAAAGATGGATCGAATTATCCAAAATTGAAAAGTCGTATGAAGGTCTCTTTGATTTACTGATGCGCGATAAGGTACTTTCGTCGGTAAACCCTACATTTCTCGCATTTTTACACGAACGGAAACCTTTATCAATGAAAAACTTAGAAGAACATGCAAAAAATTTTTGCACTGCTCACCCAAACATGGATCTAAGTAACGCGCAGATTAAGAGTGAATTGCCTGTTGCTTTTGCAGCACAACAAAACAATTTTTCACGCAATCGTTCTTTTAGTGCTGATAGGTATGTCAATAAGGGAAATAATCATAATTTCACCAATGATAACTTTTACAAAGGGAAGCAATTTCAACAATCTGCTCCATTTAATGTTTCTTGGAACCAAACTCACAGATCGCGAGATTTTGGTAACAATTATTTTAAAAATAGTCAAGAACATTATAATAAACAAAACTGGAGATCAAGGTCTCAGGGTCCGCAAAACAGACAATTTTTTGGAAATAAACCATTTAACCAACATCATAACGATCATTCTACAAATTATCGGACTAATCCAAATTTTAACTCTAGCAGAAATGACAATTATGGCAATTTTTAATGACAAAAATCACAATCGATCGCGCCGACGAGATAGATCGTTGAATAATACAGGTAGACATTCTAATGTTGCTTTTAGTGATACACAGGCTAACATTGAACAGGGTAAAGTAGCTGAAACTCACAATGCTATGTCTTGTTCTCTAGATTGTTCCCAGGTGAAAGACTGCCCAGAATGCTCGACTCTTTTCCAGCCTAAGGCGATCACGACGCTGCGTTGCGGACATACCTTGCCTAGCCTGCCTGCAGTCTGTACAGCCACTGCTGCGTCAGTACACCAGGGACAGGGCTCTCTTAAGTTTCACAAGGGATTTGTCAATAATATTTCATGCTCTCTCCTATTTGACTCAGGTTGTACAACAATCGGTGTCCGGACTTCGCTGATCGACCCAAGTTGTGCCACGGGCCGGGTTGTCAAATGTGTAACATTTGGTGGCACTATTGAAACATTTCCCACTGCTATTATTGATCTTAACACACCTTTCTTTTCAGGAAAGATCCAAGCATGTCTTCTGCCTAACCCAATTTGTGATGTTATACTTGGTCGCATACATGGTATTAAAGAGTGTACACCACAGCAAATTGCTGAATGGGAAGAGCGACATATTCAAACTGCAAATGCAGTAGTGACTAGAGCGCAAGCTACTAATATGTCGCATGATACACCTATTGAACCTACAGTTCATACCACTTGTGATGATGATGCTCCTATTTCACGGGAGTTGTTTGCAACATTGCAAAAGAATGATAATTCATTAAAAAAATTCTTTCAGTATGTTAACAAAAAGAATACAAGCAACAAACTTGCAAAATCTAGACATGACTTTATACTTAAAAATGGGATTTTGGTTAGAGTAATACGGGAAAAGGATTTATCCTTATGTTCTCAGATTCTTGTCCCATCCTGTATGAGATCTCGTATATTACGACATGCTCATGACTCGCAATGTGCGGGCCATATGGGTTTTTCGCGTACCAAATCCAGAGTGCTTTCGGCATTCTACTGGCCAGGCGTCCATAGAGATGTTACTCTCTATTGTCGGTCCTGTTTGATATGTCAAGAAGTTAAGGTACGGGGTCCATTTCATGCGGCTCCTATTCAAGCTGCGGACATCCCGATTAGACCATTTGATAAAATGGCCATTGACATTATTGGTCCAATGCTTCCATCTGCTAGAGGGCATACGCATATTCTTACGTGCATTGATATGTGCACTCGTTGGCCTGAGGCCATCCCTCTCAAGAACACTTCATCTGCCAGTGTAGCAGAGGCATTGATGTTAATCTTCTCACGCATTGGTTTTCCACGGAAAATTTTGTCGGATCATGGGGTTCAGTTCATTTCTGAATCCATGTCTCAAGTGATGAAGACATTAGGTATAGATAGATCTCTTAGTTCTATTTATCATCCGATGTCAAATGGGTTAATTGAGCGTCTCAATAGGACACTCAAGCAGTTATTGGGTAAGATGACTCAAGACCATCCCCAAGACTGGGATCGGGTCCTACCCGCTTGTCTCTTTGCGTATCGCGAGGTACAAAATCAAGCAACGGGGTTTTCTCCGTTCCAGCTTGTTTTTGGCATGCAACCACGCGGTCCGATGTCGTTAATCCACGACTTATTGGTGGATGAGAATATTGAAGAGGAAACTCAATCCTCTTATGAGTATGTGATCTCTCTTAGAAAGAAAATCATAGATGCTTGTAGACTAGCTACTGCATCATCCGAACATGCCAAAGAAAAAGCTCGTCTATCTGCAAACAAATATAGACGTCTTCGCCAGCTCATACCTGGTGATGAAGCTTTTGTATTACTCCCTGCGCATAACAATCGTCTTTTAATTACCTGGAGAGGTCCTTTCAGGATCATCTCAAGAATATCCGATGTCGACTACATCGTTGATGTTAATGGCAAACATAAAACCTTCCACATTAACATGTTGAAGGAGTATTACTCACGTCCTGATTATCTACAATCGGTGTTCCAAGCAACTGACGATCCTACACCACCTATTCAACACTATTCTAGTTTGTCAGTCATCCAAGAAGAGGAATCTTCTTTCGATGATGTACAACTACCAATACCAGTTGTACCACTCCATTCCACTGAGAAATGGAATGATGTTACTATCTCATCTACTCTTACTGATGATCAACGTCAGCAAGTCTCTAAAATTCTACACACGTATGAGGATGTCCTCACCGACATCCCAGGTCATACGTCAGTCATCCAACATGACATTATTTTGACTGACGATACACCGATTCGAGTTCGCCCATATCCTATTCCTTTACACTTTCGTGATAAGGTTGATAAGGAATTGGATGAGATGCTCCAATTAAATATAATTGAACCATCTTCATCACCATATTCTTCTTCGATGGTAATCATTAGGAAGAAAGACAACAATATACGTCTTTGCGTAGATTACAGGAAGTTAAACAAAGTTACAAAATTCGATGCGGAACCATTACCTCTATTAGACGACTTATTAGAGAAATTATCTCATGCCACATTCTTTTCGAAATTTGACCTTTCAAAGGGTTATTGGCAAGTGCCACTCACTACGAAAGCAAAGCCATTCACCGCTTTCTCGACGCCACGGGGTCTTTTTCAATATAATTTTATGCCTTTCGGGTTAATGAATGCGCCAGCTACCTTTGTACGCATGATGCGCCGCATATTGTCTCATCGTCCCGATGTCATTACTTATATAGATGACATCTGTCTTTTCAGTGACTCTTGGGATGAACATATTCAGGGTTTAAAATCTTTACTTTCTACCTTACAGGATTATAACTTAACAGCGAAACCTTCAAAGGCTTTTGTCGGTTTTCATGACATCTCATTTCTTGGTCACCGTATAGGTCGCGGTTTAATGTATACAGAAGACAGTAACGTCTCTAAAATTTTAAACATCTCAGCACCTAAGACAAAAAAACAAGTGAGGTCACTCTTAGGACTAATACAGTTCTATTCTAAATTCATCCCTCATTTGTCTACTATAACTGCACCTCTTTCTTCGTTACTGAAGAAAGGCACACCTAATGTAATAAAGTGGTCGCAGGATCACCAAACGGCGTTAGACTATATAAAACAAATTTTTTCAAATAAGCCTTTTTTAAGGTTGCCTAACAAAGATCTCACCTTTGTTCTTCGCAGTGATGCTTCTTCCTACGCTATCGCGGCAGTTTTGATGCAGGAATACGGAGGCACCTTATTTCCAATTATGTACGTATCCAGAAAGCTTACGACGAGCGAGATGAAGTACTCCGTTCTAGACAAAGAGCTTCTCGCTCTTGTCTGGGCAATCACAAAACTGGATCGTTATCTCCTCGGATCACACTTTGTGGTGGAGTCTGACCAGAAAGCTCTTACCGCATTGAATACTGGAAACGTTAAGTCATCAAAGTCAGCGCGTTACGCTATAGCTCTTCAACCGTTCCATTTTGAGATACGAGCTATTCCTGGAGTGCAGAATGTATTTGCAGACTGTCTTTCAAGATGCCCTAGTGAACTTGGTGAAACTAAACTACTTTTAGATGGAGAAACGTCCTCACCGAAACATGAATAACTTTGTACAGTGTCATTAATTGTACATCTGTGAAGACTATGTATAGTTTTGCAGTATTCGTATATATATAACTTTCAGAACATACTTACATATGGATTATAACATTATTTCTTGTGAAGTAACGTTTTATTAGAACGAGAACAGTGATATTAAAGTAACATTTTTTTTTAGTATGGAAACATTGGTAAAAAGCAACAAATAGACATTCGTTAGTGTTATGGAACATATTACACTACATATCGTGTTCGTAAACTTATTTCGTGCATGGAACATTAGGAACATATTCTTGTTGACTCTAAATAGTTCTGAACGAATATTCACAATGACTGAAATTAGAATTACTTAGAATAAATTACTAGTTATTTATTTATGTGTAATTAAGTACTAGAATTAGATTAATTCAATTTAATCAATTTGATTGTTTATAAATCACACATCTACTAACGTTATTAGTGTCTCGCAATACGTGTAGTCACGTATTCCACTACATGAGATTTTATTTTAGATAACTAGTCAAACTTACTAGTGCTAGATATCAGTAAGTGCGTTGCTTCTTAAAGTGTTTAATTATGCATTGCTTCATTTTTGCACATTGTATTTCAAAATTTTCTGTTTCACTGATTCCTTTATCATTGATTATCATCAGTGTTGCTGTTCATTTTCATTTTTGAAATCATATGTTTCAAATTTTGTTGAAAACTTAGTTGAATTTTATTATCATCTTTTTTGTTGATTCTTCATTTTCATTTTTTTCAACTTCTTTTTACTTCGAATATTACCACATCGTTCCAAAGTAGGTCGATGGTGGATGTGTGCTTTAATGCATACTGTCATTTAGTTATATTTATTTCAAGTCAATATTCTTTTCTTAATATGATAATTTTATGCATGTCATAAATCTTGTTGTAGTTTTGACTCACCTCTCTCGAGTAATTAGTTCGAAAAAAATTAATGGGATTAATTTTTTTAAGGGGAGGTAATAAGGGAGCTGTTACGTACATTTATTACCTAAGGGGGTAGTCTTCGGTCCTGCCAAATGTACGCACCAGTTTTATGTAGTTATATTATTTGTGCGTTCGATTGGTTCGCGCACTGACGTGCACAAAGCTGTGAGTGTTGCTTTGGACGCACGTGTAACCTAGTTGGGTAGTTTGTGACGTCACGTTTTGAAGTGGAAACATGGAACTGTCTTGTGTCCATGATAGTAATTTTATATTTCGTATTCAATGGCATTTTAAGGAAGCCATTTATTTCTAGTGATCTGTATTGGTCTTCGGGTCGAAACCAATATCAGGAATGTCACGTGAGTTATCGTCCCACTTCTTATTTTAATGCTGTATGAAAAAGGGCCGCTCTAATACTAGTCTAGCGGGAATTAAGATGTTCCTAGAATGGATCTACAGAGTCGCTTGCCTTTAAGATTTGAATCGTAGACGGAGAATTCCTACGAGTAGAAGAAGTTATATTGTTTATCTTACGCACATGTTTTATATGCCGTACATGCTTCAATGCCAAAGTCGTGGCTTGGATGTAAAGAGAGGTTAGCCAACTGAAAGCCTTTACTGTTAGGATTATCGTATATGACTTTGTGTGAAAATTATATGATGTACAACGCTATGTATGAAGAACGTCTGGGAATTTTAACAAATGTAATATGGAAGATTTCACCCCAGAGTATGTATACGTTACCATGATAGACGTCCTTGAAAGAAGGTCAACGGTCGTGACTGAGAAGGATATTATACGGTAACAGTTTTGTAATCCTTAGTCTATGGACAGAGGTCTTTACTAGAAGAGAATCTTCAGGAACTTTAGCAGTAATAAATCAATATGTTGTCGTGTGATCTTTGCGCCTGTGACGATGTCCGTCTTGTCCACTTCGTGTCCTGGTGAATAAAATCTATGTAAAGTTACCAACGACTCGTGTGCTGCTAATACTTGACCAGTTCACACAATTCAAGATACATTGTTGGTTTTTCGTTTGAAAGACATTGTTGACATTTATTCCATTGTAACCATTCGCGTTTCAATTCATCACTATGAAAACGACACCAACATCAATATAAGTGAAAAATCGTACATAAAAAATGACTTTCACTACAGACAGCTATATCTCCTCTAATTAATGGATATATGTCTGCATGTAGCGACTTATTATAACATATTAATTCTAACAATACTGCTTGTCATTTTTTGTGTGTGTGGTAAACACACACAATAAGAAAACATTGTTTCTAAGAATCTAATTCTACCTTATAAGACCGTTGTTTACTAACTTTACTTTATGTAAACTAGAATAATTCTAATAATTTTTCTTTCTTAATTTTTTTCTTCTGTCACTTCTAGTTGTCTTTACATATTTTTAGGGTGTTCAAAAACTTTAATAAAATAAACACTTAAGAAATGAATTAATTAATGTTTTTTGCTCATGTCACTAAATGAATTATATATAAATACATACACAGGGGAGAGTAGGACGATATCAAAAACATCAGCAAATTTAGTCGCGGGTGAATGAAATTTAGTGATAAAGACTCGAGGGTGAATGAAATTTAGTAATAAAGACTCGAGGGTGAATGAAATATAGTGATAAAGACTCGAGGGTCAATGAAATTTAGTGATAAAGACTCGAGGGTGAATGAAATTTAGTGATAAAGACTCGAGGGTGAATGAAATATAGTGATAAAGACTCGAGGGCGAATGAAATTTAGTGATAAAGACTCGAGGGTGAATGAAATTTTGTGATAAAGACTCGAGTGTGAATGAAATTTTGTGATAAAGATTCGAGGGTGAATGAAATTTTGTGATAAAGATTCGAGGGTGAATGAAATTTAGCGATAAAGACTCGAAAGTTAATGAAATTTAGTGATAAAGATTCGAGGGTGAATGAAATTTAGTGATAAAGACTTATGGGTGAATGAAATTTAGTGATAAAGACTCGGGGGTGAATGAAATTTGGTGATAAAGACTCGAGGGTGAATGAAATTTGGTGATAAAGACTCGAGGGTGAATTCAATTTTGTGATAAGGACTCCAGGGTCATGACACTGAAATAGTTTAAGAAGCACTGGTGCACACAATGGCATCAGCATCCTCGGCATGATTACGTATCAGTTTATTAATATCCAGCTATGCTTTAACATTGCCCCAACCAAGACCGCCCCCCTTGCGACTGCAGTGCCCTAAAGTCGGCCATGGTTTGGATATATAGTGTATCTGACTCTAGAAAATACTTGCCATTACCGAACCCTGCTTATGGTGCTATCCCTCCTGGAAAATTATTGTAAAGAGAGCAAATTAAAATTTCAAATTTATATGTGTGTGATATTTTTTCCTTTATCCTAAAATGGCTGAGTTTTGTGGTTGTAGTAGTGCTATTTTAAATGGTGTGTTTGTGTTGTCTGATATTATCAGCGCTAGTTTTGTCAGTTGGTAGTACTGAAATCCTAGCAAACGTGCACCGTGTTTCCTATACAATTTGGGTAATTTTTATTTTTATTTCCAGTTCAATAATCCAAATCTTCCTTTGCTAGTTTGAAATATACTATCTATTATATTGGCATATATTCAAAGTGGAACCCATCGGGAGTTGAACATCACATTTATTTCCCCATTAATTAATTTATAAACAGGTAGTTCTTTGTTTATGCGTGTCTCATTTACGCGAACTCGAACATACGCGCACCAATTTTTAGGCATTAAAAAAAAAAAATTTACATGTTAAACTCGAAGTTACGCGACCCAATGTTTAGACAGTTTTACAATATTTTATCTGCTCGACAACAGGAGCGACAGGAGCACGATGATGACAGTTTGAATGCTTCTTAGGGAGATTTTTGGAAGGCATTAATTATTAAAGATGCACTTTCGCTAATCAAGATCGCATGGAAGGAAATTCCGTAGCGATGCATGAATGGTGTGTGGGAAAAGCTGCGCCCTTTCATCTGTCACGACTTTGCAGGCTTTGGCGTTGAAAACGATAATATCACATTTACTAAGGATGGTATCAGAATGTTCTCAAGAGCTGGCTTAGATGGCGTTGACGAAAAGGAAACTGTACATTTGTTAGAATCTCAGAAAATAGAACTGAGCAAAGAAGCGTTGTTGGCGCTGGAGAAGATCACCACAAAATAAGACGAGGACACAGCAACTTACACTAGCCAGCACAAACCACCAGGCCGCTAACTTAACAGAGAAACTTCTTGAATCCTGCCTTATGATCTTTGAAGAAGATGATCCTAACGTGGTCAGCAGCTTTACGGTCAGGAGAAAAAAAATGATGAATGTGTTGCTCCTTACCAAGGAATCCTCCGTGAGCAAAGAAAGCCACAAACTCAAACAGCTCTGGACACCTTCCTCAGGAAGCAGCTCATTACTGCGTCGCCTGCTTCTCCTTCAAATGGCTCGCCACTCCAGACTTCGTTGAATTAAAAGTTGAGGATGATGCAGAAGAAAGTAATGGTCTTGCCAGCGTCAATGTTTTATCAGCTGTCAGTGTTGTTTTTGTACATATACTTAATATGAATTGTATGTGTTCATTTAAACTGTTTTTATGTCTTGGATAAATTAAATGTGTTTATTTTTATAATATACACGGTACTGGTGGAACGCGTTCCCGTTACTTTGCATGTATCTGATTGAGAAAACCCTGTTCCATTTACGCGATTTCCGTTTATGCGAGGGTCTCGGGAACGCATGTATCGCGTAAACAAGGAACTACGTGTTTACAAGGGGAAACCACCGTTTTACTTTGAGATAGTCCTCATTATCTTTCCTCCCCCCCCCCGGTTTCCGGACCCTTGTAAAGGAGCTCTTCCCAGTCAGAGGGATACTTGGTAAAACGGTATTTGTCAACAAGAAAAGTTTCTAATTCTTGCCAACCAGGAAGAGAAACTTATAACCACCGTCAGATTTTCCGACAATAATCATTCAGTCGACGATATTATGTTTACGAGGCTTGTATTTTGGTCAGATTGATCTTTGTACCAATAACTTTAAGTTTGCGTGATAACAAATGTATTATTCACTCGTCACTAGAATAACGATAAGGAAAGGTAGGCCTGTAGCAGATACAGCCGCAGGAGAGTGAAATGTTAGAGACTTCGCATATCCTATGTTTCAGCTTTATAAAGTGGTGTGACCTGTTCCCTTCCTCCCGAGCAGAGCCATTTACAGCCGGGTAGACATTGTTTCGAACCCTGAAATTTTGTCACCCTGAAAGCACTCTAACAACTCTACCACTAGAATAAGATTAGCTTTTTTTAGTTGTGGTTAATACATCATCATAATTTATGGTAGCAGTTGACTTATGACTCAGTCAGACTGTGAAAGCTAAGTCGTGGCTGATGAGACTCATGACATTGTCTTCGCTCATGTAGCAAGCACAGTTTGAAACATCTGCTTCATCGTAGGTCAACAGTTCTTTTGATCCCAACAATGGCACACATAAAAAATATTCCAGATTATCCGGATGAGATTTTTTCGTTGTCTGAGTTTCATCCAGAAATTTGTTACAGACACCAGGCAAGTTTTTTTATTTATTTAAAAAAAAATTTCATTATGAAAAATATCCTGTTCAACTTCTGATGGGTTATAATTAGGATATATATTGTTTTCAATTGCAAATAATATGAGCATCTGCCGATATGGGAAAGTGGCATCACATTTGTCAAATCATTGTGAATAGGGCAAATCAAAATTCCAACAGGCAAGTGAATTTCAATCTGGATTTATTACATCACATCGCACTGCATCATTTCATGATATAATATGACATTATATTAAGTACTTATTATATAACATTTGCCTGTTTCTGGTTTGTAGAACTTAAGTCATTAGAGTGGCATAAAAAATAGGAACACAGGTTTCCAACAGTGTTTTATATGCTCTACCTTCCAGTGGTGGAATGATTTTCATGCCTTTGTGATAACATTTGCAATGTTGATAACAACATTGTGTTCCTGGCAAGATCAGCCTAGCCTACCCCATTTATTTTACACCATGACAAGAATGAAGAAACTACTATTTTAGTACAAAGGAAAAACCATCCATCTACTTACTCATCCACACATCCACACAGTTTGAAACTTATAATTTACTCAATTTCCAATAATTTCCCATGTTGTTCTAAGAGGTCATTGAAAGAATATGACTACTCCTCTTCACTCATGTCATACAAGGTGACTAATATGAGGTTGTGAATGGGGCTGGCAACCTGGCAACCTCATCAATTAAACAAATTGCCACAGAGACCACATCTGCAAGAGCATGTGATAGCTTGGTCCAGGTTTACTAGAAGGAGACCAGCTACAGCCGTGGCTCTAGGAGGACAATGATGATGATATCAAATCATTGGATAGGATTAGTGGAGCCACGTTCAGGTATCAGCAACTGAATATATTGGATAGGATTAGTGGAGCCACGTTCAGGTATCAGCAACTGAATATATTGGATAGGATTAGTGGAGCCACGTTCAGGTATCAGCAACTGAATATATTGGATAGGATTAGTGGAGCCACGTTCAGGTATCAGCAACTGAATATATTGGATAGGATTAGTGGAGCCACGTTCAGGTATCAGCAACTGAATATATTGGATAGGATTAGTGGAACCACGTTCAGGTATCAGCAACTGAATATATTGAATAGGATTAGTGGAGCCACGTTCAGGTATCAGCAACTGAATATATTGGATAGGATTAGTGGAGCCACGTTCAGGTATCAGCAACTGAATATATTGGATAGGATTAGTGGAGCCACGTTCAGGTATCAGCAACTGAATATATTGGATAGGATTAGGGGAGCCATGTTCAGGTATCAGCAACTGAATATATTGGATAGGATTAGTGGAGCCACGTTCAGGTATCAGCAACTGAATATATTGGATAGGATTAGTGGAGTGACGTTCAGGTATCAGCAACTGAATATATTGGATAGGATTAGTGGAGCCATTTTCAGGTATCAGCAACTGAATATATTGGATAGGATTAGGGGAGCCACATTCAGGTATCAGCAACTGAATATATTGGATAGGATTAGTGGAACCACGTTCAGGTATCAGCAACTGAATATATTGGATAGGATTAGTGGAGCCATGTTCAGGTATCAGCAACTGAATATATTGGATAGGATTAGTGGAGCCACGTTCAGGTATCAGCAACTGAAGGAGCATAGGCCTTCAACAAACACATGCCAAGTCTTCCTGTCCTGTGCCATCCGCTCAAGTTCTTTCCATGTTTTCCTCATAATTTTCACCTCTGTTTCCAGTTCTCTTCTTCATGTGTTTTTTGGTCCACCTCTGCCTCTCTTTCCCTGGGGATTCCAGAACAAGGACTGCCTTGTAATGCTATCAACAGGTTTCCTCAATGAGTGTCCTATCCATCGCCAGCGTCTTCTTCACAACTCTTGTGCCACTGGCACTTGTCTGGTTCTTGTCATCAATTCCACATTTATGACTTTGTCATACCATTTCAGTCCTTCTATTCTACGCAAGCACCCGTTTATAAAAGTCTGTAGCTTTTTGGTTGTTGTTTTTGTTGTTCTCCATGTCTCAGAGCCATACAATAGGACTGACTTGACATTTGAGTTGAAGATTCTTATTTTCATGTTGGACTTGATTTCTCTTGTTCTCCATATATTTCCCAATGCAATAAAAGCTCCTCTTGCCTTTTGTATTCTTATTTTGATATCACTGTCTGTCCCTCCAACTTTGTCTATATTACTTCCAAAATATGTGTACGATTCTACATCTTTTAGTGGTGTTTCTTCAAGTTCAACCTTGTTATCATTTTTTGCATTTATTCTCATAATCTTTGTCTTTTCCCTGTGTATTTTCAGGCCCACTTGTTGTGACCTCTCATCGAGAATTTTCATTTTCTCTCTTTCATCTGATTATGGTTATGGGACAGAAGAGCCAAGTCATCTGCAAAATCCAGATCATCAAGCTGTTTAGTCAGATTCCACTGGATTCCATTTCTGTTGTGTGATGTCGATGTTTTCATGACCCAATCTATTGCTAGTAAGAAAAGAAATGGAGACAAGAGGCATCCCTGTCTCACTCCCGTTCTAATCCTAAACGGTTCTGTAAGTTGACATTCATGAAGAACTCTGCATGTCATGTCTTCATAGGTCTTCTTTATTAAGTTAATTATCTTCATGGGAACTCCATAATGCCTCATCAATTTCCAAAGCGATTCTCTGTCTACACTGTCAAATGCCTTTTCATAGTCCATGAATCCGATGTATAGCGGTGAATTCCATTCCAGACTTTGTTCAACTATTATTCTCAAAGTAGCTATCTGGTCTGTACAGGATCTATTTTGTCAAAAACTTGCTTGTTTATCTCTCAGTTGCTTGTCTATGGACTTTTTAAAATCTCTCAAGGATGATTCTGTTTAATACTTTTTCTGGCACTGATAGTAACATTCTTCTTCTTCTTCCGTCCTTAGCCAAAGACCGACCAAGCAGTCAGAGGCCATCACGCCTTGTGGCGTCTTAAGGGCAACAGCAGATTGATTTTCTCTGTTGTAGTTTCCCATCACGCCTAGCGGCGTCTTTAGGGCAACAACAAATAGATCCATCTGCCGTTGTTTCCGTAATCGGTGTGACAAGCCAACGGGTGATCAGCCCATTGGGCGATAGTAACATTATTCCTCTATAATTTGTGCACTCTTGTAAATTTCCCTTCTTAGGCAACTTGACCAGATAACCTTCCTTCCATTCTGCTGGTATTTCCTCTCTCTCCCAGACTTTGCCAGGTAGTTTGTATAATATCTCTGTAGAGGTATAAATATCTGCTTTGATGGAATCTGCTGGAATGCAAACTGGACCAGCTGCTTTTCCATCTTTCAGAAGCTTTATGGCTTTCTTTATTTCTTCTCTACTTGGTTGTTCACAGCTGATTTGTAGCTCCTCTTTTGCTGGCTGGATGTCTGGGGGATTAGTAGGAGATGGTCTATTGAGAAGTTCCTCAAAATGTTCTGTCCATCTCTTCATTTATTCTTGTATATTACTAAGCAATTTTCCATTCTTATCTTTTATGAAGCCATTTGCTTGCTTATATTTCCCTGTTAGCTTCTTTGTGTTGTTGTACAGGTCCCTCATATTTCCTTTGGCTGCAGCTTCCTCTGCTTCCCTTGCCAAATCATCAATATATTTCATCTTGTCTCCTTTGATGTTTCTTCTTACTTCCTTGTTTGCTTCTATATACACTTCATGAGCCTTGGCTTTGGAGCTTCTGGTTTTGCTTCTGTTTAAATATGCTTTCTTGTTTTTCTTGTCTTCTATCTTACTAATGGTTTCTGTTGTTATCCATGCTTTGTGCTGATGTTTTCTTTTTCTCAGTACTTCTTCACATGTCTCGTTCCATATATTTTTTACTTGTTGCCAGTGGTCTTCCGTATCTGTTTCATCTTCCAGCTGTTGGAGTACTTGGTATTTGTTGGATACTGTGATTGAAAATGTTTCTCTTATTTCCTGATTTCTTAGATATCCCACATTATACTGTTGCCTATAGCTATATGCTGTTAAAATTTCTTGAGTTTTAATTTTGTTTTAGCCAACAGAAGATGGGGGTCTGATACAACATCTGCTCCTCTACATACTTTTATATCAAGCAATGATGACCTAAACTTCTTACTTATGCATATGTGATCAATCTGATTCTCAGTTCTGTGGTCTGGTGATATCCATGTTGCTTTATGTATTCTTTTATGGGGAAATATGCTTCCTCCTATAGTTAGTTGATTTGAAACACAGAAGTTAGCTAATAGTTCCCCATTCTCGTTCATCATACCTAATCTATGCTTTCCCATGATTTCTTCAAAGCCAGTGTTGTCTGTTCCTATTTTCGCATTTAGGTCCCCCATCAAAATTGTGATGTCCTTTCTTTTCTTATTGTCCAAGACATTTTGTAGTCTGGTGTAAAAGTCTTCTTTCACAGATTCTTCTTTATCGTTTGTTGGTGCATAACACTGGATGATGTTTATATTTCCTTTCTTTTTGGCTGATTTAAACCTTGCTGTTATAATTCGGGGTACCATTGCTTCCCATTCTATAAGTGCCTTCTGTACTTCCTTGGACAGCATTAGAGCCACCCCTTCACTGTGGTGGGCTCTTTCCTCCTCATGTCCTGAGGACAACACCATTTCTCCTGTGATCAATCTCCTCTTCTCTATGCCTTTCCACCGTGTCTCGCAGAGACCCAGGATATCAATCCTGTAATTTGTCATTTCTGCTGCTACCTGTGCAGTTTTCCCTTGTTCACACAGAGTGCAAACATTTCAAGTGCCAATTCTGGAGATTTTCCTAGTCGAAAAAAGGTTAGTTGGCAACCCAGACTCCTTTCGGCTTTCTCTAGGTTGCTTCATGCGCCTCCTTTCCAGAGGACCTTCTTCTGTCTTGGGCGGCTGAGTTGATTTATATTCTTTATTTGACTTGAAATGATAACCACTAGCACAGAAGAGAAAACCAATGATAGTGAAGATGACAAAGATGGAAGAACTGAAGGCAGCACTGGAGAAAATCAAGATGGGCAAAGCAGCAGGGCATGATGGTATAACACCAGAAATGGTTAAGTACATGGGAGCATCAGGCGACCTATTACTCTTAAGGGTCCTACAGGCAGCGTGGTGCAACAAGACCATACCAAAGGACTGGAAGATTGCCATCATAACACCAATTTTCAAAAAGGGTGACAATCGACAGTGTGGAAACCATAGAGGCATATCCCTTCTCAGTGTCCCTGGTAAAATCTACTCTAGAATCCTAGAGCAGAGACTCCGACGCCTAGCTGAGCCACAATTGGATCAGGTCCAGTGCGGATTCCGAGGAAACCGAAGTACTCAAGACCTAATCTTCACACTCAGACAGCTGAGTGAAAAGGCCCTTGAGTATAAGAGTGAGATCCATCTTTGTTTCATAGATCTGGAAAAGGCATTTGACAGGGTCCCCTGGAGCAAACTTTGGGACTGTTTGGCAAGGAAGAACATTCCAGCACCTCTGATTCATGCTATACAGAGCTTCTACAAGTCTTGCAGAAATTATGTGAGGACAGCAAACCATAAGTCAGAAGAGTTCAGGACCACCACTGGTGTAAAACAAGGTGATATCCTGTCACCCTATCTTTTCATACTCCTCATGGACGATGTTATCAAGTCATGTAAGGAGAGAACAAGAAAGTATTCAGTGGGGTACTGGAAAATGAGACAGGTATGTATTTCAGAGCTGGCATTTGCTGATGATGTTGCCCTGATTGCTAAATCAGAGGCACATCTCCAATCCAACCTGCAAGTCTGGAAGGAAGAGCTGGAGAAGAGAGGGATGGTCATAAGTAGCTCTAAAACAAAATCCATGGTGATATCACGAGAAGAAAGAAGACATCAGATTAAGCTGGGAGAACAGGTCCTGGAGCAGGTCGACCACTTTAAATATCTCGGAGCTATTATAGACCGAATGGGAGGCATCAAAGAAGAGTTGGCCACTCAAAAAGCAGCAGCTGGGAGACTTTTTCAGGCCATAAATCGAGGATTCCCCAGAAAGAGAGAGGTTGGTAAGAAAACGAAGATGACTGTATACCGCTCCACCTATGTCCCAGTCTTGACATATGGATGCGAGTCATGGGCAATGACTACAACCCATAAAAGCCAGATTCAAACCTCAGAAATGAGGTATCTGAGGAAGGTGGTTGAAGTAACAAGAAGAGACATGGTCCACAACCAGACGATACGTCAAGGCCTAAAATCCCACCCCCTGCAGACCCAAGTAGAACAGTCCCAACTAAGATGGTTTGGCCATGTCTGCAGAATGGGAGAAGATCGGCTACCATGACAAGCATGGGAAACAAAAGAGCCAGGGATCCAGACCCCCAGGACGACCCAGAGTCCGCTGGGAGGACAACATTAGACAATCTTTGAAGGACCGAGGACTAGAATGGAACCAGGCCAGGAGGAAGACAGCCGATAGGATAGTCTGGCGCTCTCTCTTCCAAACCTCTATACCTTACGGTAGAAGGAGAACGACTAAGTAAGTAAGTAAGTATTTGACTTGTCCATGTTTGTTGAAGTTTTTGTGATAAAAAAATTTTTACGGGATGGGGTAACCAGCCCCATGCCCAACCCTCCTTAGTTGCTTTTTACGACATGCCTGGTAGGGTACAGTGTTACTATTCTTTGCTCCGTTCGGGCCCCTGTCACACACAGGTGAGAGACATTATATTTCCTAATTATTTCTTTTGGCTGAATACCATCACCAAAAAAGAACTGCTTACTCGGAGCAGCCAAGAAGACATGCACACCATCATATCTGGCAGACGCTGGAGTTGGGTTGGCCACGTCCTCAGAAAAGACCCCAATGCCATCACAAGAGCAGCTATGCTATGGACCCCTAAAGGAAAGTGAAAGAGAGGCCGACCAAAAACAACTTGGCGAGGAACTGTGGAGGCAGAGATGCAAAGAATGAACCTGAGCTGGGGCACTGTGCGAAGGATGGCCGCTGACCGAACAAAGTGGAAGCAGTTTGTTGCTGCCTAACAAGATGCCACCAGGCGTGATGGCCACTGACTGCTTTGACAGTCTGCGGCTAAGGATCAAAGAAGAGAAGATATCCTAATTATAACTAATCAGAGGTTGAACAGGATATTTTTCTTCATAAACTAAAAAACAAAATGTTTTAGGCCTTGGAAGTTGGGCTTGAGATGTGCTGCCCTTAACTCTTTCTCCCTGCTAGATCGAAACCAGATGCGAGGATTCTTTAAATGCATGGTGATCCAGAATGGAATGTTCTGGATAGAAACTGTAACTCCTGGTAATCAACTTCATATTGGCAGCAAAAGAGTGAGAGGCTCAGTAGCCCTAGTTAGACATCAACAACAGCTACAGACACAATAAAAATGTCTCTGTGTTGAAAGTGAGAATGACTGTTGCTCCAAGTATTTTTTAAAATAATGATGAATTCCCGTTCAACCTCTGATGGGTTATAATTAGGATATACTGTAATATGAACAACTGCCGAAATGAGAAAATAATGAATGAATTCCCGTTCATTCGTTTATAATCTTCACATGAAGGTCACCGTTATATGGACTCATTATGTGTTGAATGTCCAAGAAGACATTGGTTCCTTTCGGAGCTCATTATTATATTATATATCTTCTCATCAGAAGAGTTCTTCACTACAATAATAATCAAACATGTCAATGCAACAAACAGCCATAACGTATCGATGTGGATAAGTCTTCAACTTGGAGTCCATGATTTATTAAACAGTTCACACACGAAGACATTTCACGTAGGTATAACATTCACATACAGTTCATTAGAATTTACTTGCATATATATTCTTATCCGTCCGTGTCATAATGAATTCATGTCAGCAGAACATCATGGCTATATACATGTGCTGCTGGGATTCAGACAGCCAGAAATGAGCGCATGAGTCTTGACGAAAATAATCAAATTACTTATTAAATATCCTTCCGTAATGCAGGTTAATCACTAACCTTATGAATTCACTTGTATATACTATTATCTGGACTGACCCTGAGTCCTGGTATCACTTTACATAAATATGGCTATTAGCAAAGCCTATCAACCTTGGAAGGAGGTAAAAACACGACTTCACGGCTTGACGGACAACGTAACAAGGGTCCAGTAACTAAGTCACGAAGCGTGACCTTATCGACGCTAACACGTCATAATTTGACCGTGTATTTCGCGTTCACTAATCCGTGAAGTATAAAAATCAATTTATATTAATTCTATTGACCCCAAAAATGCGCACTGCCAATTCTAGCAGACGATATCAATAAAACTACCGTAACAGAAAGTGGCATCACATTTGTCAAATCATTGTAAATAGGGCAAACCACAATTACCAATTATGCTTGTATGTTAAAAAAAAACCCAAACAAACAAAAATGAGATAAAACTGAACAAAATCAAGCAGAAACACCAAACAAGAATAATATTAAGGGGGAGGGCTGTAAAAGCCTGGTGGTTCCAGTTATATAACTGACTTAACAGATATTTAATTGACTTTCACCTGTCAAAAGTCATATGTATTGTAAGAACAGCATCAGACCTTCACATTCCAAATTACTATATATTAACCTTTGTTCATGTTAAATATTGTTTGACTATAATATATTATGTAGTTCCCTAGTTATGTTGCTTGATCAAGCTTGAAGTAAAACCAACTGTTTAATATTACCTTCTTATGCTCAATATAAAGGTCAATTTGTAAACTAGTTGTCAGAGTAAAAGTAAAGGTAAAGGATCCTGTGACACACCCATTGAGGCGTATTGGGAATATGGTGTTAGGCCCATATGTTCTTGACCATCTGCACACAAGAGGTGATGTGGTCAGCATTACGCGTTGAGAATACATCACATAAATTAGTTACAGCTCATTTTCTGTAAAATGTGAGCTATCTATAATACAGCTGATTTCTTAGAAACCAGATTGGCAACCAGGAAAGTGACCATGTGTTTACATTATTTCATAATTTAAATGTAAGCACATTTTAAAACATAAAAGTTTGAATTACTGAAGTCATAACTAACATCTATATATTGCTGATAAATTTTCTTCAAAAAATGTATATTTAATTTATGTTTAGCCAAGTCTAATAGTTTTTAGTGAGCTATCAATTTCTTGGTATGCTGTCCATTCAGGGTTAATGTACTGAATATATTTTTTTAAAATTTATCCTGTTATGTCATTCCGTCTATTTCCTATCACAGTGGAGATACCTTATGCATTGACCTCCAAACAAAGTTCATGTATACTTTAAGCAAATTGTTTAGATCTGTTGACAATCAGGTTATCAAATAATCGTTACTGCCATCCTTTTTATTCTCAATGACATGTACAACTGGATGCAGCTTTTGCTCACCCTTAGTTTCTATTTTGGGCCATCATCTTCAGTGTATTAGGTCCTGCTTGCTTTGGCTTCTTCTTCTATATTTTTTTCTGCAGATTCTCTGTAATCTTCTCTGTTTCCTTGTGGGCTTCAGTCCAGAGCATGTCTGGTTATGCTGGTACATTTTCAACTGCACAGTTGCAAATACCTTTGACCTTAGTTTACATTCACTCAACCACCTTCCAGATACTTTAACCTTATTCTATTTCTGCTTGATCAGTGTTCTTGTTATTTATTAGTACAAGAATGTTGGACTAGACGGGAAATAACACCAGTTTCTCTTGTTCCCCCTTTTTTTTTTAACCTTTCTCTTGTTCATCTTTTCTCCCAGGCTGAGAGTTATGTGATACAGCACAGCCAGGGGCAGGGAAGTTACATTGTACGGCCGAATACAGACAATGACCCATCATACGTAAGCCTCACAATCAGGTAATGAGCTGAGAGCATATTGTTTCCTGAGGGTGTGTCCTATTCATTTAAACTTTTTCAGCTGCTGGGAACCTCTTAGTATTTTCTGTTTACATTTTCATGATAGTTATTTAATGTAAAAAATTTTTATAGGTGTTTTTTTTATTTTCAACTCCGCCTAGGCCGGTCCCAAGACCAGCTGAAAAAGGAGGAGGGAGGCCTTCATGGAAACCATAAGAAGGCAGCCCCTCCACCATGCAAAGGCACAACAGGCCAATCACCTGTTTGCTTTAAATCATGATTACGAGAACTACAAGAGAGAAAACCGGACTGATTCTAAAGGCAACGAACTGGAATGGACTATGACTTATGGAACTTGGAATACAAGAAGTATAAATGGGAAAGAAGAGGAGCTGGTGGAAGAGATGAGGAAAGCAAAACTAGAAATCCTGCGTATGACGGAAACTAAGAAAAAAGGACAAGGAGTCATGGATCTCGATGGCAACATGCTGCTCTACAGTGGTGTACCCACATCTGAAAGGGCTAAAGGGGTCGTGGGTTGCATTGTGGCCAAAAACCAAAAAGATAGTATCAAGGGATGGAACTTTGTCTCGGAGCGCATTATGGTTGTAACACTAAAAGAAAGAGAAACCATAGTCAACCTGGTCATAGTGTATGGGCCAAATGAGGATGAGAGAGCAGAGGTCAAGGAGGAATTCTTCGAGCTGCTTCAAAGGACAGTGGATGACTGCCTAGATGAAGTTGTCATGCTCAGAGATTTCATTGCCGGAGTTGGAAATGACCATGCTAGATGGGGTGGAGTTATCGGAAGATATGGAGAAGATACTCTTAATGACAATGGAAAGCGACTCCTTAGATTCTGCACTGAGCAGAATCTGATCATTACAAACACAAAGTTCCCCCATAAGCGCATACATGTATACACTAGGCGTGAACCAACAAAGAATGAGAAGTCAGTGATCGACTATGCCATAATTAGGAAGAGCTCATTCAAGTATGTCCGGTGTCACGAAGTGGTTTTACGTTTATAGAGTTTGCCTGAATGAAAGCAAGACCCTAGTATGAGAAAGTCTGAGAAGATAGAATGTAGATGGAAAATGACATGCCTGTGGACAGGTGAGACTATTGGCTCAAGAGATAGACCCGGGATTTGAATCTCCCCCTGCCGCTTCGTGACTAAAAAAAATGGCTATAGTCTCCCCACCTCTGACTGCCTTGAAACACAAGGAGATAAGGTGTATAAATACGACCACAGACACCACTATACAGACGACGTAAAGCAAGTATAGTAAAGAATAGAAGCTGATCCAGTAAATAATATATGTATATATTTATTTACATACAAGAAAAACATAAAAATGGCATCATACGTCATCAAGTCAGTCGATAGCGTGCACTGTTGCACGGCCTGAAAACAATGTACAAATTTGATTAGATAGACACTAGAAAACAAAAACAAAAAACCCCAAATCACATTCACTCTTTCTGTCACCCTGCTGAGGAACAATAAAATGATTAGTGCTTTAATAACTCTACTATTGTGGGGCTGTCAACTTTAGCCTCCACTCTCTAACACAACTAAGAGTTTACTGTCTTAGTCCTGCTGACTCTTCCTCAACGAACGTCTACACAGCTTTCCACTGGTTAGGCGATAAGCGCCGCTATCTAACACCACTGGAAATGCTAAAATAATAGACTTGGAGTAACACAATGGCTCAGTGTCTATCCTTCAACCGGATACTGAACAGACCCTACTGGTCCTGTCTATCTTCTCCCTCCTTCTCTCTCTCTCTATCTCTCTATTGCTCTTGGTCTCAGTGTCTCGCCAACTGATGATGCTGCGTCTCCTTTATGCTCTCCTCTCATTCCTTTCAAGACCAGGCATGGTAACCCTGTCACCTGTTCCTGAATTCTGCGATGATGATGATGAAGTTCTGGCGTCAAGCATGAGGTACTTGATGAACTGTCGACAAAACTTCTCTGCTGCTGAATAGCTTCCCTCTTTTAACCCGCTCCGGAGTTAGAGGAAAAAAAAAAACACGGCCTAAAGTTCTGGCTGTAGGCAATGTAACTCAGTCTCACGGCCACCTGCCGTTGCTAGAGACTATAATAGCGATGCTCCGGGCTGTATGATAAATAAACCCCGTTCCAGCTGAAGCATAGGGGCTTCACTGCCAGAGACAGTAGAGTATTTTTCTTTTGCTCCTGACGATAACTAGAGTACTCTGACCCTGAGATATGTCTTTTGCCGTGGATAATTTTATTTGACAAAATTATGCTCCCCACCGTTTCGTCGAGACTCGCAATTCATCGCTGGTTTTTCCCACAGTGGAGAACGATAAATCGACGTAGTCTGACGGCAGGCAAGATTTCTTCAAGAGATTTGCCCACAGTTCTAACTGGCTATTTATACACACCGGGGCCACCCACGCGTGTTCATTCCTAAGCCTACCCTAGCTTTCCCTCGACCAATGGAACTGCTTAGAATAATAACCATAACTATGAGCTGCGCCAATCAGATTTGAAAACCCCGTGTCTAAAAAATGCGTCACGTCCTGTGACGGCCGCGTGTTTCCGGACTCGTGATACCGCGTGCCGGAAATGGCGATGATTTTCGTAAACAACGAAATCTCCGTGATCGTGAAACAAATCTATAAGAGAAAAAAACTGGCCGAGTGAAAACTAAACCTACCATCGTAAAACGAACCCATTAAAATTACCCACTCAAAAATATCAACCACGATATATATTCAAATGAGAATAACTAAAATGGTGGAAATTCAAAATAGAACCACAGAATCAGGCCGGAAATACAAAATAGACGACAGAATCGGGCCGGATGAAAGCCAGAATTACAGTGTAGCATCACATAAGTCCCCCCTTTCAAGTGCGGGAACCATGCTAAATCACTGAAATCTCTGGGTTTCATACTGGTCCTTATCTAGCTCTACATCCCGATCTAATCACTGTCATAATTAGGATTGTCATACAGGCCCATTTCCATATCCTTGAAAATCTGTGCCAGCACTGGATTGTGATGGTCACGCCTGGTGATTTCTTCCTGGCGACTGCAACTTGACTGGTCGCCCTTCCTCCTCCCTCTCATGTGTTTCCTTCGCCCACGAATTTTCCTGGCGGCGCGTGGTAAATAATGATTACCAAATGGTGCGGCCTCCCAGTGTTTTGAAACAGTCTGACTGGCTTGGCCAGACATCGCCGTAACAGGGCGTAACTGTTTGCGGTTGACTGAAGAACCGTGCACATGTTCCTTCTTGTCAGTATTTCCCTCCCTTGAGAGATGTAATACCATCGGGGGCCTAATTCCCGACGACGAAGAAGATACTTCCGAAATAAGAGGCGTCACCACTGTTTGACCTTTAGGCTGAACAGGGCTGACAGGCAAATACGCCTCTGTAAATAACATTCCACTGTCTTTAGAGGCGTCTCTCCTCCTCATAGCAAGACATGGGTGTCGGTTGAGCTCTCGTGGGGCTCCGTGAATCAGGGGCTTTCCCCTTTCACTTCTCTGGCCTGCAGTAGGCCCTCTTGCATTAGCAAGAATCGGTGTGGTTGGGTTTCCCAAAACTATGTATGGGCTTCCCAGGATGAAATCATGTGCTGGCTGTGCCATTACAGCTGCCTTGATGGTGCCAGACACAAACTTGCATTTCACCTCAATATTGGCTACAGGCAGACGCTGTGAGATACCTCTTCTCAAAATGCCACCAATCTCAACTAGTTCTCCTGTCCACTGACCTGGTTTCACCAAATGACGAGCGATGATACTGGGGTATGTGAGCCCGCTATCAAACAAACACGTAGTGGCCGTCCCATTCACTACGGCTGGTCCACTGTTAGAGAACAACTTCTCTGCCTGGACTGGTTCCCATTTATTCCCTTTAGTCCATCTCACTGGTCTTAAACAAGCTGCGTGATGAGCTGGGGGTTTGTTCATGCACCGGGATGTCCAGTGGGAAGTGGTTCTACAATTCTGACAATACCTCTCATTATCTCCTCTGTTCCTAGCGGGTTCCTGAGAGGTTGTTGTCGGTGCTCTGTTATGCGGCTGGGGGCGCAAGTTATAACCAGAATGAGGCTCCTTGCGAGAAGGTCCTGGTTGCTGATAAGCTGGTGAAGTAGCCGACTGCGATGACGAAGCTCCTTTGTCTGGGGCTGGCAGGTCTGGGTTTTTCCGTTTCTGTCCCAGTACTTCGGCCTGTGCTGTCTGGTACCTTTCGGCGAACACGATAATCTGATCGAGTTGCTGGGCTCCCTGCTCCGCCAGATACCGCCTCAAGTCGGGGGACATGTTAGCCTTTATCTGTTCACACAGAACTAACTCCTCCAACCCTTCAAAAGTTTTCGCCAGTCCTGACAGTTCCCTCCAGTGAGTAAGGTAATTTCTCACCCGCTCGGCAAACTGAGCAAAACTCTCTCCCTTCTCCGGCCTGCTCTCCCTGAACATGATTTGGCATTTCCGGGGTGTCCACTGAAATCTTTGCAATAAAGCGTTTCGCAGTGCCTCGAAGTTGTTCTGGTCATCTATGAGCATCTTGTTGTACACTTCGTACGCATGACCTTTGAGTGATTGCGATAATTTCAGACACCAAAGACTCTCATCCAACCCGTATGCCTTTGCCATTCTTTGAAATTTCTCCAAGAACACGTCAATCTTCTCATTCCCGTTAGGGAACGAGTCAAATGGGAAGCTCATGGCCGCCATCCGGGGCCCTCCGTTTCCTGAGGTGTCTCTCGCTCCTGCTCCGGGTGAATCGCCATTAGCTGAACTGCCCTCCGAAGCTCGGTACTGCAGTTCCAGAGAACGCAGGGCAAGTTCATGCTGTCTCTCTGCTGCCTTCTCTGCTGCTTGTCTCTCTGCTTCCAATTTCCGAAATTCCATCTCTGCTGCCTTCTCCCTCTCCTGTGCTTCCAATTTCCGAAGTTCCATCTCTGCTGCGGCTGCCCTCTCTTCTTTCTCTTTCTCCTGCTGATGATGCCTATCAGTCTCCCTTATCATGTAGGCCTTCGTCTCCTCTTTATCCATTCCCATGTCTTGGGCAGCGTCACGCCATGCAGCTCGTAATTTCGCCATATCCGCCATCTTACCTGTAAACTGCTGTAAGTTCACAACTGACAGAAAATGACAGAAAGGAGAACAAAAGGAAGGAACTACCTGTTATGTAATAGGAAGTATTCCTCCTATAACCGATGTCCCAAAAACCCGAACTCAGACTAGCGTCAAGTCTGAATAATAACCTGAAAATTTTTTTTTTAACACGCTACCAAAAACCCGAAATTACCTTCCTGTTAAAAAAAAATTTCAGTATGCCATCAATTACCTCTTAGTCATATAAATCAAAAATACAACAAAAATCTACTAGACTGCAACCTGTGGAAAAACCTATAACTGGATCAGTTCTAATAGCTCAAGTCTAGGGGATATTTAAAGAAACTCTATTCTCAGAAACTTTCTATAGAGACCTATGAATCTAGATCACAGAATTGATCTCAACAGAATGATCCACCGGACGATTGCCGCCCACTTGTCACGAAGTGGTTTTACGTTTATAGAGTTTGCCTGAATGAAAGCAAGACCCTAGTATGAGAAAGTCTGAGAAGATAGAATTTAGATGGAAAATGACATGCCTGTGGACAGGTGAGACTATTGGCTCAAGAGATAGACCCAGGATTTGAATCTCCCCCTGCCGCTTCGTGACTAAAAAAAATGGCTATAGTCTCCTCGCCTCTGACTGCCTTGAAACACAAGGAGATAAGGTGTATAAATACGACCACAGACACCACTATACAGACGACGTAAAGTAAGTATAGTAAAGAATAGAAGCTGATCCAGTAAATAATATATGTATATATTTATTTACATACAAGAAAAACATAAAAATGGCATCATACGTCATCAAGTCAGTCGATAGCGTGCACTGTTGCACGGCCTGAAAACAACGTACAAATTTGATTAGATAGACACTAGAAAACAAAAACAAAAAACCCCAAATCACATTCACTCTTTCTGTCACCCTGCTGAGGAACAATAAAATGATTAGTGCTTTAATAACTCTACTATTGTGGGGCTGTCAACTTTAGCCTCCACTCTCTAACACAACTAAGAGTTTACTGTCTTAGTCCTGCTGACTCTTCCTCAACGAACGTCTACACAGCTTTCCACTGGTTAGGCGATAAGCACCGCTATCTAACACCACTGGAAATGCTAAAATAATAGACTTGGAGTAACACAATGGCTCAGTGTCTATCCTTCAACCGGATACTGAACAGACCCTACTGGTCCTGTCTATCTTCTCCCTCCTTCTCTCTCTCTCTATCTCTCTATTGCTCTTGGTCTCAGTGTCTCGCCAACTGATGATGCTGCGTCTCCTTTATGCTCTCCTCTCATTCCTTTCAAGACCAGGCATGGTAACCCTGTCACCTGTTCCTGAATTCTGCGATGATGATGATGAAGTTCTGGCGTCAAGCACTATAAGTAAATAATAGAAGGCCTGATCCCAGTAAATAATGGTCATGTTTATATATTTATTTCACCTGGTACATCTAAAAACTGCACCTGGACACATTAAAATGTCTCATCACCGCCATCAAATCATCAATAACGTGCCACTGGTTCCTTGGCCTCAGTTGATCACACATCTATCGACACTTTCTATAGATCAATGAAAGCGTCTCACAGGGGTTCAACTTTCTCACCCTTCAATAATGTGATCTTGATCTTAGCAAACCTACTGGAATATTTTGTCAGGGATGGCTTGAACATCTACTTTCCTAAACACAAATTAGATGACCTCAATGCTTGGATTAACGTAAATTAAGCACTTGGTGATGTACGAAACAGAAGTAGACATATTAGGCTGGCTAATGGCTCTTCGTAATGGGGCATTCCTTCTCAAGCTGCTAATTGATAATAGGCTTTGATAAAAATTGCATTATCCGTCATTCAACCGGATACTGAACAGACCCTACTGGTCCTGTCTATTTTCTCCCTCCTTCTTTCGTCTCTCTCTCCTATCTCTCTCTATTCTCTTGGTGCTCAGTGTCTCGACTTGACGAATGTACTGATGATGCTGCGTCTCCGTTAAACTCTCTCTCGATTCCTTCAGGGGGGTTCAAGACCAGCATGGTAACCCTGTCACCTGTTCCTGAATTCTGCGAGATGATGATGATGAAGTTCTGGCGTCAAGCATGATGGTACTTGATGAACTGTCGACAAAAAACTTCTCATGCTGCTGAATAGCTTCCCTCTTTTAACCCGCTATCCGGAGTTACGGGAAAAAAAAAACACGGGCCTAAAAGACTGGCTGCAGTACGGGCAATGTTACCTCAGTCTCTATACGGGCACCTAGTCGATTTCTAGAGACTAAAATAGCGATGCTCCGGGCTGTACTTTTAAATGAAACCCACCGTTCCTAGCATGAAGCATACGCAATACTTCACCAGAGAAGTAGAGGTAGTATTTAGGTTCATTTTTCCTTGACGATAACTAGAGTACCATCTGACCTGAGATATGTCATTTGCCGTGGATAATATTATTTGACAGAAATTATGCTCCCCAGCCTATCTCGCCGAGACCTCGCATTTCATCGCTTACGTTTTTTCCCCGTGTGAGAACGATAAATCGACGTAGTCTGACGGCAGGCAAGATTGCATCAAGAGAGATTTGCCGGCACAGTTCATAACTGGACTATTTATACACATCGGGGCCCACCCACGCTGTTTTCAATAATCTAAGCCCTGACCCTACATGCTAATTCCCTCGACCAATGGAATGCATTAGAAAAAAATAGACCATAACTATGAGCATGCATTCCAATCGATTTTAAAATCCCGCCCGTGCCTAAATTATAATGCGTCACGTCCTGTGACGGCCGTAACGTTTTTCCGGACTAGCGTGATACCGCGTGCCGGAAAAAATGGCGATGATTTCGTAAACAATGAAAATCTCCAGGGGGGGGGGGGGTGAGGGGCCCGCACTATCGTGAAAAAAACGCTATAAGTGAAAAAGGGAGAAACTCCGGCCGAGAAAGAAGAACTTAAAACTTACCATCGTACCAAACTAACCCATTAAAATAACACCACTCGAAAATACCATACCCACGATAAATATTCAAATGAGAATAAACTTAAAATGGTGAAATTGGAAACAGAACCTACAGAATCAGGCCGATAAAACACGCCATAAAGATAATGAATCTTAATAAAATGGCCAGAATTACAGTGAGATCACAGCTCACATCCGGTTAGAATGTTGCAGCGGGGCCATAAATTCACAAATACCACTAATGGTTAACAAATAAAAGACAACGATAGTAGAAGAGCTCCTGCTTGCCTTGTCTGCCTTGACGATTCACTCGCAAGAAGTAATATGTTCAATCATTGACTTCTCCCACAAGGGCAATATACTGTGATATCTAATGCGTAAGGAACTTGAAGGAAGCTCGAAGATTGTTATGCGTTCTACGGCCTATCGAGACACACAGTCAACAATACATGTTCGATGACATAGGAGAATCTGATGACTAATGAACCTGACAATGCTGCCATGGGTGAACATACCCCACATAAAAGAGGATGAGAAAGATGACGACTGACGAGGCCATAGGAACAAAACCTCACCATAAATCCACTTCGGATAGAGTCAAATTAATCTTGACCCATCACCCTCACAGTACTACTGTCAAACAGATCCTTTTCCGCCACCTCCCTATCCTCCAAGCAGAGCCTCTGACCCAAAAAGTATTCAGTGAAGCACCTTTGGTGGCATATAGACGTGACAAGAACTTGAAGGATCTTCTTGTTCACAGCCGTCTCCCAAAGGAGAATGCCACTCACTTTGGCACACTACCCTGTGGTCGGACACGATGCAACACATGCAAGTATGTCATCTCAACCCAGAAGGTGTCCTTTCCTAAGGCTACGTACACCATCACTAGTAGCTTCACGTGTGAATCGCGCAATGTCATTTATACGATCATATGTAAACGTTGCTGCAAAACCTATATTGGCCAAACAGGCAAACGACTTGGGGACAGATTCAGCCAGCACTTAAATGACATCGCTCAGCAAAAGTCCACACCAGTTGCTATACACTTCAATGGTCCTGACCACCATGGTCCCATCGACATCCAGGTCACAGCGATCCGATCCTGCTCCTCTGACACTGCCAGCCGAGAACAGCTTGAGAACCGTCTTATCCACCGCATGGGGTGTCTAAAACCAGCCGGTCTCAACACTTTTCACACCTTTGTCTGAGGTCCCTCTCCTCTCTTGCTCTATTTTACTCTTTCCACTCTTATCCTATTCTTCTATTTGTATGCCATATACATTTTTTTTATTTCATATTTATTTATCTCCCACTCATTCTGTCCTCTTCTATTTCCAGTCCCCACTTTTATCACGTTGGGTAGTTTATTGTCCGGTTTCGTTTTTTAGTTTCTTAGTATGCATTGTGTACATCCGGCGGCGGAAGTCACTTTCTGTTCAGCCACGCGGTCATCAACAGACAGCGATTTTGATAGAATTTCGGTTCTTGCCTTCAGGGAAGTACCCAGTTTTTATTTTATTTAGTTTTTATGTGTCCTATCTAGCCTCCACTTTCTTTCCTTTCCTGACGAAGGCCTTGTGGCCGTAACGTAGACTATTTTCTTTGTCTTTTGTCCTCATAAGACGAATCACCTTTTTTCGATTTTTTTTTTTTCAAACCCACCCATTGTATTCCACGTCTTACCGCAGTTCCCCTCAACTTCCTGGAGAAAATCAAGATGGGCAAAGCAGCAGGGCATGATGTTATAACACCAGAAATGGTTAAGTACATGGGAGCATCAGGCGACCTATTACTCTTAAGGGTCCTACAGGCAGCGTGGTGCAAGAAGACCATACCAAAGGATTGGGAGATTGCCATCATAACACCAATTTTCAAAAAGGGTGACAATCGACAATGTGGAAACCATAGAGGCATATCCCTTCTCAGTGTCCCTGGTAAAATCTACTCTAGAATCCTAGAGCAGAGACTCCGACGCCTAGCTGAGCCACAATTGGATGAGGTGCAGTGTGATTCCAAGCAAACCGAAGTACTCAAGACCTAATCTTCACACTCAGACAGCTGAGTGAAAAGACCCTTGAGTATAAGATCCATCTTTGTTTCATAGATCTGGAAAAGGCGTTTGACAGGGTCCCCTGGAGCAAACTTTGGGACTGTTTGGCAAGGAGGAACATTCCAGCACCTCTGATTCATGCTATACAGAGCTTCTACAAGTCTTGCAGAAATTATGTGAGGACAGCAAACCATAAGTCAGAAGAGTTCAGGACCACCACTTGTGTAAGAAGGTGATATCCTGTCACCTTATCTTTTCATACTCCTCATGGAGGATGTCATCAAGGCATGTAACGAGAGAACAAGAAAGTATTCCGTGGGGTACTGGAAGATGAGACAGGTGTTTATTTCATAGCTGGCATTTGCTGATGATGTTGCCCTGATTGCTAAATCAGAGGCACATCTCCAATCCAACCTGCAAGTCTGGAAGGAAGAGCTGGAGAAGAGAGGGATGGTCATAAACAGCTATGAAACAAAATCCATGGCAAGAAGAAAGAAGACATCAGATTAAGCTGGGAGAACAGGTCCTGGAGCAGGTCGACCACTTTAAATACCTCGGAGCTATTATAAACCGAAAAGGAGGCATCAAAGAAGAGTTGGCCATTCGAAAAGCAGCAGCTGGGAGACTTTTTCAGGCCATAAATCGAGGATTCCCCAGCAAGAGAGAGGTTGGTAAGAAAACAAAGATGGCTGTATACTGTTCCACCTATTTCCGCGAGTCATGGGCAATGACTACAACCCACAGAAGCCAGATCCAAACCTCAGAAATGAGGTATCTGAGGAAGGTGGTTGAAGTAACAAGAAGAGACATGGTTCGCAACCAGACGATACGTTAAGGCCTAAAATCCCACCCCCTGCAGACCCAAGTAGAACAATCCCAACTAAGATGGTTTGGCCATGTCTGCAGAATGGAAGAAGATCGGCTACCATGACAAGCATGGGAAACAAAGAGCCAGGGATCCAGACCCCCAGGATGACCCAGAGTCCGCTAGGAGGACACCATTAGACAATCTTTGAAGGACCGAGGACTAGAATGGAACCAGGACAGGAGGAAGACAGCCGATAGGATAGTCTGGCGCTCTCTCTTCCAAACCTCTACACCTCACGGTAGAAGGGGAACGACTAAGTAAGTAGTAGGTAAGTTTTTTATTTTCTTTTTTTTAATCACACATCTTCTTCCTCTTCAGCTTTCCAAGCCTTTTGATGTTCCACTTTGTCATTGGTGGTTTATGTCCATTATTCTATAACAAGCTTGCCTAGATCTATTTTATAGTTATTCATCTGGCTCTTTAGTTCAATTCTCAACCTTCTCTTAGTAGATATTTCCTTGCCTAGATCTATTTTATAGTTATTCATCTGGCTCTTCTGTTCAATTCTCAACCTTCTCTTAGTAGATATTTCCTTGCCTATTTGTAGATTCATTTTCCATTATTTCATTGCTTCATTTCTTCTCATCAATGATAATTTCTTTTGTTTATATTCAGTTTTCTTAGTTTTTCTTTGTCTTATTCCTGATGAAGCAAATATTCTAATGTCTGTCACAGTATAAAACTACTGCTAACAAATTTATGTTGTTAACAATTAATTAATAATTAATGTGCATGAGCACATGAAGCACTTTAGTGAAAGATCTTCAGCAAGTAAACCAACTGCAGTGATAGCCCCATGCTCTGTAAGGATCAGAAAAGGAGAAATAAAGAGAAAACAGTTTTGTTTGTTAGGTCTTATTTTTAAATTTATTTGACTAGACTATATGTCCTTTTAAGGTATTCCAGTTTCAAAATATTACTACTCCTTACTCTTCATGATCCATGACTGCTAGAATAGGTGATATGTCTGCCCATAACTTCCTGTACCCAGCACTATTTATTTTCAATTCTCATTTTTTTTCCTTCAGTGTTTCTTGTTGTCACAATATATTCCAACTTTTTTCTTCTCATGACAAACCATGACAAAATAATGTATTTTACATGTTGACCACACTTAGTTTTGTTAGCAGTTTAATCTATGCGGTAACAATTCTATCTGGGGCCAACATGATGTATTTTGCACCATTTTTAATTATAAGTGAACGCGATATAAGGTTTAAGTCACTAGGTGATTATGACATAGTATGTTCTGCAGTAATTTATGCAGACCGTTAATTGATGCCCTTCATTGTAAGAATCCATCAGAGTAAGACGTTGATGCTAACGCTCCAAAGTTTTGAAGTTTTAACAGTTCTCCTACATGGCTTAAGGAATTGCGAAGGTCGCCACTGATATTCAAGAAGATGCCAAACTTAAGTATTCAAGTTTGATGATTTTTATGCAGAGGAATCTTTAGGGGAGCAATCTTACTTAGTCGTTCCCCTTCTACCGTGAGGTGTAGAGGTAGGGGAGCAATCAATAATATTTATCTCCATATTCTGGTTTTCGATACTTGGGTGATAACCGTTATCGGCACCTCTAGTAAATAGGCCAGGTATGAGATGATGTATCACTGACTATAGGAGACTCAATATATGTATGTAATTCCACTTTGCCATGAACATTATTTTATTGCTATGTCTGAATAAACATGCTGTTATCCGTGGACCCATACCACAAGTTTTGGAGGTCACTTTATGGTTGATAGTTCTTGCACCAACAGCCATGTCATTCCACAAGATCTTATCAGCACGATGTTCAACATAGAGGTCAGTTATTAACAAAAAAATCTAGATCAACCACATTTTCCCTAAAATACCAAAAACCCATTCGTAACAACGTGACAACACCTCAACATTTGTCACTTTATCTTTCCACGAAATATCGAGGATGTGGCGTAGACACTAGATGGAAGGTATTGAGCCTTCTTTCTTGCTTAGCATAGGTTGTCATGTCTTGCTGCCATATATAAGTGTGCTGGTGACGCAGGCATTATATACCGCAGCTTTGGTCTTTGTTGTGGGTTTGGAGTTTCCCCCAAACACGCGTTGTGAGGCAGGCAAAGGTAGCTGCAGCTTTGCCAATCTGGCTGTCAATTTCTGTGTCCAGAGAGAGTTTGTCGTGGATGGTAGACCCCGGGTATGTGAAGTGGTGCACCACTGCCAATTCATAGTTATCAACAGTGATAACTGGTGCAACATCCACATCCTGACTCATCACATTTGTTTTCTTTAGACTTGTTGTCAGGCCAAAGTCCTTGCATGCTTGGGTGAAGCGATTCATCAAGCTCTGAAGCTCCTGTTGACTTTGAGTGACGACTGCAGCATCATCAGCAAATAACGTCTCTTATAGTGACCCTTTTGATTTTTGTTGTTGCCTTCAGCCTTTCGAGGCTAAACAGTCAGCCTTCTGACTTAGTCTGAAGGCATATTCCTTCAGTTGCACCTCTGAATGACACAGATTAGTTGCATAAAATTAGTGTCATCTTAAGTATTGCTGCTTTTTCTTGGGTTATTTTACCCTTCATCTCTGATGTGCATCATCTGTCTGATGCTGTTGATGTATGCAGTGTCTGAATCTACAGATTTTTTTTTCAAAACTGTCCCGTTTATTTTGATGGTGCACTGCCGAGAAGTTATTTTCTTCATTATGACCATTCTGTCTGTATTGCTATTTAGACTAAGGCCTTTATTTTTGCTTTCTGTCACTGTAACATCAATTATTTCCTCTTTTTTCACTTTTCGATGTAAAAGATTACCACAGTGCTAAGTTATGATTAGTTGAAGTCTATAAAACCTACCAATCTACAAAGTTTTTAAATATTTGAACATGTGCCTTAACATTAACTACCGCAAGCCGGTGGGACCGGCTTTTGAAATCCTATCATTTGGACCGCAAGCCGCTCAGAGCTTCGATCTAATTTTAGTAATAAAACGAATGAAAAATGTACTGAAACACTTTCTGATCTAGTTCGAAATTTTAAGTTGCTACCGGAAAACAAATTACCAAAGCATGGTTGTTGTAGAACACTGGAAAATTGATATTATGTTCATGTTTTTCAGCATTTTCGGTTAGTTACCAAATCGTGTAAAACTGTTTTACCATGGCAACTAGTCTTGTACATCTCGTCTAACAGCTAAATAGGCTAGAAACTTGTTTCAACAATTGACTGATAGATCTAGCGACGAGGACAAGAGTGAAAACAATGTGCACATTGATTGAAATAAAGATTTTGATAGAGATGGGGTGCAAGCAGTTATAATTGTGAAAATATTGCAAGTCCTCGGCCATCGGAGGGCCGTTAAATAGCAACAACCTCTATTAGAGTTACAAATGGTGCTTATTGTAATAGTACATTCATTTATCTTTAAAATGACGTGAAGTTCATAAAAATCTGTAAACAATTACGAAAACTACTGCTTACTTTGTGCAAATACCTGCAGAGTTAAAAAAATGGGAAAAAAATTTAATTTGGCCACAGTGTGTTTTTCAATTCGGTAGTTAATGTGTTAATATTACTGATGGATCTTGTTACGTAAGCTGAACTGAGCATGCCTCATCAAAGCATGCCTCATCAAAACATGCCTTATAAAAATATGCCTCATCAAAACATGCCTCATCAAAACATGCCCCATCAAAACTGCCTCATCAAAGCATGCCTCATCAAAACATGCTTTATCAATATATGCCTCATCAAAACATGCCTCATCAAAACATGCCTCATTAAAACATGCCCCATCAAAACTGCCTCATCAAAACATTCCTCATCAAAACATGCCCCATCAAAACATGCCTCATCAAAACATGCCTCATCAAAACAAAGTACAACTTGCGGGAAAGCAAACAAACAAAAGACTTATAAGACTATAGTTATGGTGCTGGTGTAACAGGCTTCAAAGTATACCCCTTGTCCAAAAACTCCAGGATGCCATTTTAAGAGTAATAATTATATTGAAAATTTTTTTTATTAAATGAAAATGTTAAAAGAAACATTGAAACTGAATTGTTGTGGTGTTTACAGTACGAACTATTTTTGTGTTTACGTTGGTTTTATTTTTGTTAAATATATATTTTTCCAATCCAACCTGCAAGTCTGGAAGGAAGAGCTGGAGAAGAGAGGGATGGTCATAAGCAGCTCTAAAACAAAATCCATGGTGATATCACGAGAAGAAAGAAAACATCAGATTAAGTTGGGAGAACAGGTCCTGGAGCAGGTCGACCACTTTAAATATCTCGGAGCTATTATAGACCGAAAGGGAGGCATCAAAGAAGAGTTGGCCACTCGAAAAGCAGCGGCTGGGAGACTTTTTCAGGCCATAAATCGTGGATTCCTCAGCAAGAAAGAGGTTGGTAAGAAAACGAAGATGGCTGTATACCGCTCCACCTATGTCCCAGTTTTGACATATGGATGCGAGTCGTGGGCAATGACTACAACCCACAAAAGCCAGATCCAAACCTCAGAAATGAGGTATCTGAGGAAAGTGGTTGAAGTAACAAGAAGAGACATGGTCCGCAACCAGACGATACGTCAAGGCCTGAATCCCATCCGCTGCAGACCCAAATAGAACAGTCCCAACTAAGATGGTTTGGCCATGTCTGCAGAATGGGAGAAGATCGGCTACCACGACAAGCATGGGAAACAAAGAGCCAGGGATCCAGACCTCCAGGACGACCCAGAGTTCGCTGGGAGGACAACATTAGACAATCTTTGAAGGACCGAGGACTAGAATGGAACCAGGCCAGGAAGAAGACAGCTGATAGAATGGTCTGGCGCTCTCTCTTCCAAACCTCTACACCTCACGGTAGAAGGGGAACGACTAAGTAAGTAAGTAAGTATATTTTTCTATTACTTCATGTCTATATTATTCTTTTTTTTTTAATAAAAAAAAAAGAAAGAAAAAAGCGCAATGATTCTATAACTCAACATGAATTGTAAACAAAATGACCTCCCTTAAGACTTTAAATGCAAAAGCTTATTATATTATTGTAAAATAATAGAGTGAACATCATTTGCAGACATTACAGTATGATCCAACTGAATAGCATGAAAGTGAGTCTCGTAAGGTGTGGAGGGGATGCAATCACAAGACCTAGCACCACCTTAAACTGTTGCTAGGGCTGGCTGTGGCTTCTTGGTCATTCACGAGTCAAACATTTCAAGAGTAATTACCACTTGCAATCAGAAAACAAAGATACTCTCTAAATAGATGTTAATGAGTGCATATGACACTCATAATAGTATTAAAGTGTTCTGCTAGATTCTGTAAACACAACGCATGATCAGATATGAAATTATATTAAAATAATTGGCTTCTTAATTTTTAAAAAAATTTTTTATTGCGACATTTGTCCTTGGCATCTCATAACAAGAGTCTTAATTAATATCATTATTTAAAGCTGACAGGGTAGGATGAAGATTTCCTCTTTCTGCTGTATCTTGGCAATTTCTTTCTTTTGTATGAAGTCTACAGTTATTGTTGTTCAGAATCAGCTTCATGACATTCTGGGCAAACTCATAGCTTCTCAGTCTGTTTCAGCAAATAGTGAAGGGCATGATTCTGATTGTTTCTAGATCATGCTGGTTTCATAGATACTTCATCCATTCTCTCATTCATCCATCCTTGCTTGTCCCACGTTTGATGACAAACTCCAGCAGTCATAGATTTGTTGATTGCAGTATCTTTCTGTAACAAACAATTGTTAATTGTCCTTAGTAGCTCTCCCTTATCCATATCTGGTGTCTCCACTATAGATGCTCTCAAGGCTGTGTCAGTTCTGTCACTGCCGTCAACCCCTGCATGACCAGGACACCAGTTCCTGAAGGCATGAGGCCTCTATGTATGCTATCCAATTATGTTGAAGTAATAAGAGGTCGATTGATTGCATTGAAACCAAACTGAACTAAGTACAAAGTAGGAAAACCAAACTGAACTAAGTACGAAGTACGAAAACCAAACTGAACTAATTACAAAGTAGGAAAACCAAACTGAACTAAGTGTAGCAAAGTTAGATTTTGCTGGGGAGGTTATGATGGTATCCTAAAAGAATGAAATCAGTGTATGTATTAACCGTGTGAGGTCAAGCACATGTAGGCCCTGACTCTATAAATGATGATGATGAATTATGTGCAGGGAACCTAACGCTACCTCCCTAGATCTCACACGGTCACTATTTCGGCTCTAGTGTCTGGTGTATGATGTACCTAGTGTCTAGGGGAGAAATGAAATGATGGTACACAACACAAAAACACTTTAAGTTTCTATGAGGAAGTGAATAAAACCTGTGGTTAAGTTTTTCTTTAAATTAATTTTTTTGTACAATTTATTTTGCCTGTCCAGTCATATCGTTTGGACAGGTCTTTGAAAATGAGGACAAGATAGTTTACATAAAAGATTAACTAAAATTGTGTGGACAATCTGCCCAAATAACTACAATGTTAATATATGTCTTTCCTGTTGGAATGTTCACAGTTTACACTATATTCTTCTAAGAGGGAGAGTCACTGTGTATGAGGGGCTGTAAGGTCATCATACCCCACAAAAGTCCTGAGTATGACTTGAAAAAACCAAGGTTTATTTAAACCGAAACTGTCAGATGTACCCAGGTCCTTAACATATCACCTGGGGTTTCTTGTTGAAAGATAAGATATTATGTAGTTGCAGAAATATCGATATCATGTCACACGCCCAAGCTCCTGCTGTTATCTCTTGACAGCATACGTAAAGTGTAGGAGACTTCTTGGCGTAATCGTCACTCCTCAGGTTTCCTGTCACCAGCTGGCAACAGGAAACGAAACCTCTGCAACAAAAGGACACCCTGGCCTTTTACATCTGATCACTTATTCTTTTATTTAATTTCATACGTGGGTATGGGGTCAGCCTCCCGTGCATTTCAGGTGCACTCATCCCCTAATTTTTCATGACTCCCACCTTGCTGTGACCACCCCTCAGGTCCCTATAGCAGATACGCCACTGTACGTTTACATAGTTTTCCTCAATAATATAATGTGGAGTAACCACATTTCCTTTTATATATTTTTCTCATCTTTTTCTTTTTAAATATATATGCTTCAGGCATGTTGAACAGTGTTCCTTGAACACGGAGGCTTACTAATATACTCTAATACAATAATATTCAAACATAATCATGACAACATACATTAGTTAGATACATTCCAACGTGAGGACTCAACAATGTCTGCTCCCGGCACGTCCTTCACTTTTTCCCAATAGCAGTATCTAACTTTGGTAATGGGATTAAACATATTAAGTTCATAAAGCATTCTTACCACAAATCAAGAAATATAAACAAATGACGCTGACTTTGCAAAGAAATGGCCTCAGTTTCTTCTGCTCCGTCCAGACTGTGAAATACTCATATAGTTATTTAATTTACTTTTAAATTTATCACAGCTGTTCTCAGCGTATCTGAATAAAAATTACAGTTCAACTGGCAATGAATAGTGAAAGCTTTTTACTAATATTTAGTAGCACTGGCCAATTGAAAGCTTGCAACCACCAGAATTCAAATGCAGTTTTTGAAAAACAAAAATAATTCCAAACGTACTCTGCGTCTGGTAGTCGATTGGCCAGTCTGCTTTAGTTAGGCCAATGCAAACGATGTTAGTTTTTGGTAACAATTTTCCTACCGCTCCCCTCTCCTCCTATACTCTTGTTACCCAAGCGAATTTGAATTTCCTCAATGCCTCTCTTCTAAGACGGTGTCCCCACTAACGTTAAGAAAAAAACAAGCAGGAACAACAGTCTGTCTGGTCGCGCGTTCGTAGACATTTAGTATTTTCTCAACAATTTGGGTAATACTGGGACTATCATATTATTTAAAACACATTCTTGCTCAATGAATTCTAAGCTATACTACCATATCTTTTTTATGTTCAGTTTCAGTATGGTTTTAGATTTTCAATTTTGTCACCGGTCATCATCAAATAAATATTTTACACAAGACGGCCATCTTCCCCTCTCGCCATCTCGCTAGCATGTATTTTTCAAATAACTAACTTGTTTTTGTGACGTCAGAAACATTACCGCGAGGAGGCAATAAAATTGTCTGTGTGTTTTGCTTCTGTTGGCTTTGTCGCAACGTGTATATATGCATGGCGGACTATCAAGCGAAGCGGGGTGTTGGCGTGGCGGGTTAAGAATTGGCGTTAATAATTTGTATTGTATCGTGTAACACTACCAAAAATGTAAGGATTAATACTTATTACCAGCGTTAAAGTTGACAGAATACGTTAATTCAGATAGTTATTTTGCGGCACACTTCCGCAAATCGTTAATTATAAGTCTTGGCTGCCAAATGTATGCAGCAGATCTGGCAAAATGTTAAATGTTGGTAGTACGTCTTCAAAACTGAAACTAAAACGCGTGTTAGATTTTTACCGTGGAATCGTTCTATAGGCGTTAGCACTGCACAAAAGGCAGCGTTGCTGGCGTCGAAGATGCCAGCCGTCAGACACATGCGGGCTAGGTTATTTATTATCATTTTATGACTAAAATCTTAATGAAATGAGCGATTATTCTCGCAGATTTTACTACACTAAGTATGAAGTAGGAAAACCAAGCAGAACTAAGTATGAAGTAGGAAAACCAAACTGAACTAAGTATGAAGTAGGAAAACCAAACTGAACTAATTACAAAGTAGGAAAACCAAACTGAACTAAGTATGAAGTAGGAAAACCAAACTGAACTAATTACAAAGTAGGAAAACCAAACTGAACTAAGTATGAAGTAGGAAAACCAAACTGAACTAAGTATGAAGTAGGAAAACCAAACTGAACTAAGTATGAAGTAGGAAAACCAAACTGAACTAAGTATGAAGTAGGAAAACCAAACTGAACTAATTATAAAGTAGGAAAACCAAACTGAACTAAGTATGAAGTAGGAAAACCAAACTGAACTAATTACAAAGTAGGAAAACCAAACTGAACTAAGTATGAAGTAGGAAAACCAAACTGAACTAAGTATGAAGTAGGAAAACCAAACTGAACTAAGTATGAAGTAGGAAAACCAAACTGAACTAATTACAAAGTAGGAAAACCAAACTGAACTAAGTATGAAGTAGGAAAACCAAACTGAACTAATTAAAAAGTAGGAAAACCAAACTGAACTAAGTATGATGTAGGAAAATCATTAATAGACATTAATGAAATTTTACTCCATAATTGTGAAAAGACAGAAAGCATCTTCTTGTTTCATTGAAGTGGTAAATATCCTATGCCACTTTAACCCCCAGGTATAACCTGGGGGGGGGGGGGGGGGGTAATCTGACCTGCTACATCAGTTTTACAGAAAGATATTTTAGTTAAATGTATTAGAATTCTCGTACAGTGTCTATCAGTACATTTTAATGCCATTTTCTGTTACTAGTATTTCAGTAAATGACGTGTGTAATGCAAAAGTTTATATTGAGAAAACCGATGGAGGAATCAAGTACTACATATCGGACAAGCAAAAATTTTCTACATTCAAAGCACTGCTAACATTCTACTATAAGCATTCCATTCACTGCAGGCAGGGAATTGAGAACTTGCGCCTGTTAATACCTCTGGGAAAGGTGTGTGGGTTTGTATATTTCCTCTTTTTCTCTGATTGACAACCTGCATCTCATAGGACCGCTCGGAACAGGTGTGTAGGTGTGTGTGGACTGTGTGACATGGAAAACATAGGTTATCTTTTGAGTAGTTGAGTTTATTCTTCTTCTCTGACTGACAATCTACAGCTGATAACAGCTCCAAGACAGGTGTGTAGGTGTGTGTGGACTGTTTGACATGAAAATATAGGTTATCTTTTCGGTATGTGAGTTTATTCTTCTTCTCTGACTGACAATCTACATGCGATAATACTTCCAAGACGAGTGTATCGGTGTGTAGAGAATTGTTTGACATCTACAGCTAATAACAGCTTCAAGACAGGTGTGTAGGTGTGGTGGACTGTTTGACATGAAAATATAGGTTATCTTTTGAGTAGTTCACTTTATTCTACTTGTTCTCTGATTGACAGTCTTTATCTGACAAGACCTCTGAGAAAGGTATGACATGGAAAACACAAGTAGTTATTTCAGTCATCATGTTATTCTTTATTTTTTTTTTCTGCCTTCTAGTTCCACTTGTGGAAATGTAGAGTGTCAATTAATTCATAACCAATCCTCCTGTCTCATGCTATTTACTCAAATTCTATCCGTGTCTTTTTTTTTTTTTGCATCCATTTTATTTGTATCTCCAGTCATCTCTTCTTTGTGTTTTTGTGACTCCCTTAACTTTTCTTGGTAACTAGCAACATATTTATAAAAAACATTATGTTAAATCAGTTTCTGAAACCAAGCAGTAAAGTATTAAAAATTGACATATTGAAATTTAACTGACATTTAAAAAAAAAGGATAAAAACTGCAGACTCCTGCAGCATTAAAAACCAGGAAGATAAAAGTGTCTCTTTCTTGCATTAATGTTCACAACTTCATCAGTAACCTTATCAAAATTCACCTTTTATGGATAACATGGTGGATAGCAGCTGCCTTAATGGAGAGATCAGCTGCATTTTGCTTGGGAACATGGACATAAGAACCATTGCGCATTTGCCCGGGGCTACCCCAGGGTTCTCCACTATCACCAGTGCTGTTTAACATCTACACAACAAAAGTAGAAACCTTTCAACCAGCAGGACTGGGATGAACATTAACTTTCACAGATGACATACTCATGTACAGAACTGGCTCAGACAGACAGGAAATGGATCAAGGCATACAAAAGACACTACAGGCAGTTTCTAAATGGTGTGAGGAAAGCAGATCAAAGGTCACTCTCAACAAGGCCTGTGTGATGCGGTGCTCTTTGAACAACTCCATAGTGAAAGCGGACCTTCCAGACATCACTTGGAGTAATGTTCGATGATCATGGACTATCGTTTAAGTATCATGTCGAACTGATCATACAGAAGTGCAAGCGAGGACTGGCAGCCTTAAAAACAGTGGCTGCTGTGTGCTTGGAATAGAGACTGTATCATCATCTCGTGATTTCAGTAATTGAGTATGGGCTTGGAACACTCACGCTGTCAGTGTCACAATGTGAATGACTGGAGCCATTCAAAGTGAAGGGATGCGACTAGTTTTGGGCTGCACCCGTGATACTCCCATAGTGACAATGAAATACTTGCTCAGATTGCTGTAGATTAGATCCAGATATGCAATGGCCCAGGCAAAAGCCTATATGCGGATAACCACTGACAAAAGACACCCCCTACATGAGAACATAGCTGACATCAAAGGAGCAAGAATAAAGAGGGATTTGTCATGGATGGGCACATGCAGAGGCTACGATTGGTCAGGTGAAATTGGTTGAAAATATATCCAAAGGGGAAGAGTGGAGTAAGTCAGGGAAGAACTGGATAAACTTCCAGCAGGTCATCATTAGCCTTGGCTGAGAGTGCAGACATCAGCTGATAAGTGATCATGCTGGGGATGATGACGCCATTGTGTACACTAATAGGTCTGTAGTGCGTGGTGAGAAATCAGGATGGGGCTTCTCTGCGAGAATAAAGGGCAGGGTTGTTGCTGAACAGAGTGGAGCCTACATGACAACAACCTCAAGCATGAGAATGGAGGTAGAGGCAGTTACTGCAGCACTGAGGTGGCTGTCTGAAACTCCATCAACCAGGGCAGTTATATTGTCAGACTCTCTCAAGCCATGCTTTGGAATGTTCAGAACGGATGGCTGCGGCAGGAATGGAAAACATCAATAGAATCCTCAAGTCTTCCGGAACTGGTGTGGATCTACTCTCCTGGTCATGCATGGGTATGTGGCAGTGAGAGAGCTGACAGACTGGCCTCGAGAGCACGCATAGTTGGGACACTGGACAAGGATAAGGGAGAGATACTAAGGGCAATTAATGATTGCCTGCTGGAGCGTGCTACAGTACAATTAGTGAGATCGTAACAATATTTTTATTTAATATTTTGAATGCTAGTTGATGACCTTAATTTAGTTTCACATTAATTCCCATGATTCACTTTGTTACCATCATAAACTTGTTATATATAACTGTTATTTTACAGATAAACCAGCCTCTGCAAAAAAGAAGCTCTCAGGGCAGTTTAGGAAAAGATCACCGAATGTCTGGTTCAAGTTCCAGCTCTGATGATATTCCTAAAGGTAGAAATTTAGAAAACTTTGTAATTGAATCTCAGACTATCATTTCTGTGACCATCTACTACATGTGTAGAGCCTTTAAAAATACATTGTAATTCTTTCAGTACTAAGCAAAAATGTGGGTTTGGTCCAAGCAGAAAAAGCCTTTTAATATTGTGTAAATGGTGGTCTTTGTACCTAGTTTGCATAGTAACACCAGACGGCAGAACAAGCAAAGACATCAGCAACAGAATGAATAAAGCGAGAACAGCCTTTGCTAGTCTCAACAACATCTGGAAGTCTTCCCAGTACAGCACAAACACCAAATTAAGATTATAAGAGAGTTGTATACCTTCTGTGCTTCTCTGTGGTGCTGAAAGCTGGAGAGAACAGAGAAGGAAATATCGAAACTGTCCTCTTTCCACACAATCTGCCTAAGGAAAATTTTCTGAATCTTTTGGCCGAATACCATCATCAACCAAGAACTGCTTACTCTAAGCAGCCAAGAGGACATGCACACCATCATAGCTGGCAGATGCTGGAGTTGGGTTGGCCACGTCCTCAGAAGGGACCCTGATTCCATCACAAGAACAGCTATGCTATGGACTTCTGAAGGAAAGCGAAAGAGAGGCCAACCAAAAATAACTTGACGGAGAACTATGGAGGCCGAGATGAAAAGAATGAACCAGAGCTGGGACACTGTACGAAGGATGGCCGCCAACTGAGCAAAGGGGAATCAATTTCTTGCTGCCCTACAAGACTCCACCAGGAGTGATGGCCACTGACTGCTTTTAACAGTTGGTGACTAAGGATCAAAGAAGAAGAGAAGAAGTGGTCTTTAGCAACTACACTTTTGTGATGTTCGTGTATGTAATAACGTGTGAAGGTAAAGATGAAAGTAAATGCATGTATATATTGTGTGCATAAAATATAAAAACTTTAATTAACAAATTAGTCAGTGTAAAATGGGGTCAATAGAAGAAGTTGATGAAACAATAATGCAAAAACAAACTAAACATCTGAGCTTAATTGGCTGCTAAAATTGCAGAAGAGAGCAATGAATGAAACAAAACTTGAAAGCTGTAAAATGGGTCTGTTCTACCAACAACTATCGAAGCTGATGTAATTTTTTGTGATAGAGAGTTAACAAAGGTTGATTTTGCAGATTCATATCTTCAGTTAATCTGTTAATCATGTGTAATCTAGATTTCTACAGAACAGTGTAGGAGTTTTTTCTTGAGTCAGGTCTTAATGAATTGACTTTTGTAATTAATATTGCCATTCTCACCACCTGAAAAATGGAATTAGATATGTCTTGTTCAGTGTCTTGTGGCATTTATCTTCTTTACAGTTTGTGTTGTTATTGTTTTTGTGGTTTCTTTTCCATCATTCAAATAAGGAAAATCTGTTAGTCATTTTCTCCTGAAAGAGCATCCAGCGTTTGAACCATCATGTTTAATTAAGTCTTTTCCCTCGGTTATATCCCTTCTCCCACTAATTTGTTTCTTTTTGACAACTTGTCTTGAATAAGGAAGTAAATAATATTAATCTTAGGATAACAAATATTTGTTTCGTGTTTTTATTTTTATGAGAATATGTTTTTATGCAACCAATATTTAGATTGTGATCCTTGATATCTAATGCAAGCACCCCAAAAAATAATAATAATAAAGTATTAAATGCAGAAATCACAGTAGGATTAACAAGGATTAATATTGAAGATGATATTTTGAACCTAAAAAAATTGTTTAACACCTGATACCTATGTGACCTTGATATGGCACCAGACAGAGGGAGACAGGAAAGGAAAGGCCTATGGAGACGTGCAGAAGAGCCTTAGAACCAGAACAGATGGAAGCAAGAAAATGTTAGAATGAACTGTCTGGCTTGCTCAAGACTGCTTTGTAAGTGTAATAAATGGATCATTGCCATGTACTGCTGAAGTCTGGAGCAAGGAACAATATTTAGGTCTGAAAAATGACTTGCACAAATAACTGCATCCAAGCCAAAACAGATCAAGGGAGACAAAAATATAACTCTAAAACCAATATCATGTTAATGCACAATAAATGTAGATGTTGGTCATGTGTATTTTTAAAAAAATGAAGCTTAGACTGTACAAGGTAACTAATATGACGTTGTTGGCTGGCAACTTTATCACGTAAAATTTTGTTTCTGGGAAACAAAAAAAGAAACATATTCGTCAAATGGCAGTTTTTGTTCATTGTTTTGCCAGGGGTTTCATGTTTATCCAGTGGATATAAATGATGATATAAAATTTAAAAATAGCACGTGACTTTTCAGTCACACTGTAATATCTCTTGTGATGAGGATTTTCAATTAATTATATTATGATGTTACATGCTGACAATATGGTACAAGCTCTGAGATTAGTCAATTAGGATATTTAGACTTTTAAATGTTTTGATACTTATGAATATGGTACCAACAAATAACATGATACTACACTTCTTGCTTTTGGTACATTACTTTTAAAAATTTGGAATAGATACTTACTTACTTAATCATTCCTCTTCTACCGTGAGGTATAGAGGTTTGTTAGAGAGAGTGCCATACTATTCTGTCGGTTTGGCTTGGTTTCATTCTAGTCCTCGGTCCTTCAAAGATTGTCTAATGTTGTCCTCCCAGCGGACTTTGGGTCGTCCTGGAGGTCTGGATCCCTGGCTCTTAGTTTCCCATGCTTGCTGTGGTAGCCGATCTTCTCCCATTCTGCAGACATGGCCAAACCATCTCAGTTGGGACTGTTCTACTTGGGTCTGCAGGGGTTGGGTTTTTAGGCCTTGATGTATCATCTGGTTGCAGGCCATGTCTCTTCTTGTTACTTCAACCACCTTCCTCAGATACCTCATTTCTGAGATTTGGATCTGGCTTTTGTGGGTTGAAGTCATTGCCCATGACTCGCATCCATACGTCAAGACTGGGACATAGGTGGCGAGGTATACAGCCATCTTCGTCTTCTTACCAACTTCTCTTTTGCTGAGGAATCCTCGATTTATGGCCTGAAAAAGTCTCCCAGCTGCTGCTCTTCGAGTAGCCAACTCTTCTTTGATGCCTCCCTTCCGGTCTATGACAGCTCCAAGGTATTTAAAGTGGTCGACCTGCTCCAGGACCTGTTTTCCCAGCTAAATCTGATGTCTTCTTTCCTCTCTTGATATCATCATGGTTTTTGTTTTCGAGCTGCTTATGATCATCCCTCTCTTCTGCAGCTCTTCCTTCCAGACTTGCAGGTTGGACTGAAGATGTGTCTCTGATTTAGCAATCAGGGCAACATCATCAGCAAATGCCAGCTCTGAAATACAGACCTGTCTCATCTTCCAGTACCCAACTGAATACTTTCTTGTCCTCTCCTTACATGCCTTGATGACATCGTCCATGAGGAGTATGAAAAGATAAGGTGACAGGATATCACCTTGTCTTACACCAGTGGTGGTCCTGAATTCTTCTGACTTATGGTTTGCCGTCCTCACATAATTTCTGCAAGACTTGTAGAAGCTCTGTATAGCATGAATCAGAGGTGCTGGAATGTTCTTCCTTGCCAAACAGTCCCAGAGTGTTTGTTCCAGGGGACCTTGTCAAATGCCTTTTCCAGATCTAAGAAGCAAAGATGGATCTCACTCTTATACTCAAGAGCCTTTTCACTTAACTGTCTGAGTGTGAAGATTAGGTCTTGAGTACTTCGATTTGCTCGGAAGCCACACTAAACCTCATCCATTTGTGGCTCGGATAGGCATCTGAGTCTCTGCACCAGTATTCTAGAGTAGATTTTACCAGGGACACTGAGAAGGGATATGCCTCTATGGTTTCCACATTGTCGGTTGTCACCCTTTTTGAAAATCAGTGTTATTATGGCAATCTCCCAATCCTTTGGTATGGTCTTGTTGCACCAAGCTGCCTGTAGGACCCTTAGGAGTAATAGGTCGCCTGTTGCTCCCATGTACTTAACCATTTCTGGTGTTATGCCATCATGTCCTGCTGCTTTGCCCATCTTGATTTTCTCCAGTGCTGCCTTCAGTTCTTCCATCTTTATGTCATCTTCATCACTATTGGTTTCCCCTTCTGTGCCGGTGGTTATCATTTCTGATGCTTGACCTTGCTCACCATCCAGGAGCTCTGAAAAATATTCTTTCCATCTTTCCATTACTTCTTTTGGGGCAGTAAGCAATTTGCCTTGCTTGTCCTTTATAAATTTAAGAGGGCACTGTTCTTCCTTCCTCATATTCTTTAGGGTCTTATAGAACAGTATCTGGTTTTCTTGTGGATGGGTTTGAAAAAAAATCTAAAAAAGGTGATTCGTCTTACGAGGACAAAAGACAAAGAAAGTAGTCTACGTTACGGCCACAAGGCCTTCGTCAGGAAAAGAAAGAAATTGAAGGCTAGATAGGAGACATAAGAACTTAAAGAAATATAAAAATATAAAAATAAAACCTAGGTACTTCCCTGAAGGCGAAGCATGGCTGAAAAGGAAGTAACTTCTGCCCCCGGATGTACACAATACATACTAAGAAACTAAAAACGAAACTGAACAAAAAAACTACCCAAACGTAATAAAAGTGGGGACTGGAAATAGAAGAGGACAGAATAAGTAGGAGATAAATGAATATGAAATAAAAAATCAAGACAAATTAGAAACCGTGTATATCCATACATATTATGGAGGATGGCATAAAAATAGAAGAATAGGATAAGAGTGGAAAGAGTCAAAATAGAGCAAGAGAGGAAAGGGTGACCTCAGACAAAGGTGTGGAAAGTGTTGAGACCGGCTGGTTTTAGACACCCCATGCGGTGGATAAGACAGTTCTCAAGCTGCTCTCGGCTGGCAGTGTCAGAGGAGCAGGATCGGATCGCAGTGGCCTGGATGTCGATGGGACCATGGTGGTCAGGACTATTGAAGTGTGTGGCAACTGGTGTGGACTTTTGCTGAGAGATGTCATTTAAGTGCTGGCTGAATCTGTCCCCAAGTCGTTTGCCTGTTTGGCCAATATAGGTTTTGCAGCAAATGTTTACATATGATCGTATAAATGACATTACGCGATTCACACGTGAAGCTACTAGTGATGGTGTACATAGCCTTAGGAAAGGACACCTTCTGGGTTGAGATGACATACTTGCACGTGTTGCATCGTGTCCGACCACAGGGTAGTGTGCCAAAGTGAGTGGCATTCTCCTTTGGGAGACGGCTGTGAACAAGAAGATCCTTCAAGTTCTTGTCGCGTCTATATGCCACCAAAGGTGCTTCACCGAATACTTCTTGGGTCGCAGGCTCTGCTTGGAGGATAGGGAGGTGGCGGAAAAGGATCTGTTTGACAGCAGTACTGTGAGGGTGATGGGTCAAGATTAATTTGACTCTATCTGAAGTGGATTTATAGTGAGGTATGAGGGCCTCCTGACGAGAGATGGGGAGCACACGTTGGAGAGCAGAGGTCGCATCTTTTTCTAGCTTTTCTCCAAATTCTTCCCAGGACTTCTGTTTTGCTGCTTGCACCTTGTTCTTTGCTTCTGTTCTGAGTATCATATATTCTCTGTATTTCTCTGTTTTTCCTGGTGTGTTTTTAGCTCCTAAGTATTGTTTCCATGCCTTTTTCTTCTCTCTTATTTTCTCTTTAACCTCATCTGTCCACCAAGGTGTCCTCTTTCTCTTGTTCCCAAGTCGAACTTCACCACATGCTTCTGCTGCAGCTGTCTTTATGATGTCCTCCATTTTCAGCCAGAGTGTTTCCAGGTCATCAGGTTGTTGTTCTGTGTTTCTCACTGCTGTAGCAATAAGCCCCTGGTATCTGGTCTTCACTTCTGGCCCTCTCAGCTTGATATCTTAATGCTTGTTTCCCCTGTTTAATTACTTAGCTTCTTGCGTGATGTTAGGCAGTTTCTAGGCCGAGTAGCTCTTTCAGTTGTTCTTTTAATTGTTAACAAGTAGTGGTCGCTTCCTCCACACTCTAGCATCCCAGACATACTTGAATGAGCTCTTCCTATCTATGGCATAGTCGATCACTGACTTCTCATTCTTTGTTGGTACACACCTAGTGTATACATGTATGCGTTTATGGGGGAACTTTGTGTTTGTAATGATCAGATTCTGCTCAGTGCAGAATCTAAGGAGTCGCTTTCCATTGTCATTAAGAGTATCTTCTCCATATCATCCGATAACTCCACCCCATCTAGCATGGTCGTTTCCAACTCTGGCATTGAAATCTCCGAGCAGGATTACTTCATCCAGGCAGTCGTCCACTGTCCTTTGAAGCAGCTCGAAGAATTCCTCCTTGACCTCTGCTCGCTCATCTTCATTTGGTCCATACACATTGACAAGGTTGACTATGGTTTCTCCTTCTTTTAGTTTTAGGACCATAGTGCGTTCCGAGACAAAGTTCCATCCCTTGATACTATCCCTTTGGTTTTTGGCCACAATGCAACCCACGCCCCCTTTAGCTCTTTCAGATGTAGGGACACCACTGTAGAGCAGCATGTCGCCATCGAGATCCATAACTCCTTGTTCTTTTTTCTTTGTTTCTGTTAAAGCCAGGATTTCTAATTTGGTTTTCCTCATCTCTTCCACCAGCTCCTCTTCCTTCCCATTTATACTTCTTGTGTTCCATGTTCCTTAAGGCGTAGTCTGTTCCAGTTCGTCGCTTTAGAATCAGTCCGGTTTTCTCTTATGTTTCTCGTAATCTGGTTTTTAAGACAAACAGGTGATTGGCCTGGAATAGATACAGAAATGTTAATTAAAAGTTGAAACTGTTGTACAAAGGGTTAAAATAATTGTTATATGCTTTATTTTTGGGGTATGCTGGCATGGACCCACCGAGGAAAACTGTTAATAGCATTATACAGCAGTCCTTGTTCTGGGGTCCTCAGGATGGGTGAGGAAGAGGTAGACCAAAGGTCACATGGAGTGGAGAAGAAATGAAAATGATGAGGAAGACATAGAAAGAACTTGAACTGAGCTAAACAGTATTTAGTTGGGGAGCTAAATGGTATTTAGTTGGGGAGCTAAGTGGTATTTAGTTGGGGAGCTAAATGGTATTAAGTTGGGGAGCTAAACAGTATTTAGTTGGGGAGCTAAACGGTATTGATTGATTGATTATTTCTGATTTTGATCATAAAATATCCATGTCTGAGCAATCTTCTGATTAGCAGAAATTCAGATAAGTGTAAGCATCATGGTGAGCCATAAGTCCCTAACCTTTTTGCTGAAATCATATGCAAACAGCAACAAATGGAAAAACTTTGATGTGGGACAAACATCCGGAGTCTCAGGCTCGTATGACTGTCAATGGTGAAAGCCTAAAGGAAGCTATTGGCATGAAAACGGATTAACACGAAACTAGAATTGGATTCTGGAACATCAGAACCATGAATGAGGCAGGAAAGCTGAGGCAGATCACAGCAGAGATGAGGAACTACAGATTACATATCCTGGGAATAAGTGAGAGCAGATGGACTGTGATGGGGAGCTTAAAAACAGCTACAGGAGAAACAGCACTTTACTCTGGTAGAGAGGATGGTCAGCACAATGAAGGCGTAGCCATTATCCTGAAGAAAGGAATAGAAAGGTCATTACTGGAATGGAAACCCATCAACAACAGACTGATAAGAGCAAGACTGAGAGGGAGATTCACCAACACTACAGTAATACAATGTTATGCACCAACAAATGACAGCGATGAAGAGGTCAAGGACAACTTCTATCAAGAGCTACAAAAGGAAATCAAAACTGCACCTAGGTACGATCTTATAATAGTAATGGGAGACCTCAATGCGAAAGTTGGTACACACAATACTTATAATGAAAGAGTAATGGGGAAATACAGCAGTGAAACAGTATACGAGAATGGGGACAAACTAATAAGCTACTGCAGCATCAACAACCTGGTCATCGGAGGAACACTTTTTCCACACAAAGAAGTGCACAAGTTAACGTGGGAATCACCAAACGGATGGGACAGAAACTAGATAGACCACATTATGATCAATGGCAGATGGAGGCATTCTTTACAAGACGTGAAAGTAAGAAGAGGTGCAGATGTGGGAAGTGATCATCACCTTGTAGTAGCAAGACTGAATGTGAAACTCAGAGCTGCTGGACCAATTGCAATCAAACAGAAAAGATATAACATCATGAAACTTAAGCTCAGAAACAGAAACAGAAAAGCTTTTGTGGTTGATGTAAAGAAACAATATAAAATTGCCAAAAGCCAGGAAAGTACAGTGACTGATGATGTTGACCAGAAATTCAACATCATTTCAACATTACACAAGGAAAACAGCGAATCATTCTTGGGATTCCAGGAAAGAAAGAGACAAGATTGGATAACATCAGAAACGTTAAACACCATAGTGATGAGAAAAGAAAGAAAATAGAAGCAAAGTCTCCCAGGTTAAAAGAAATATATAGCGAACAGTAGTCAGCTTGACAAAGAAGTAAAACATTAAACCTGTGCCAACAATAGGAAATTTCTGGATGACCTTGCAAGGCAGGCTAAAGAGGCAGCACTGAGAAATGAACAAAGCACAGTTTATAAAATAACTAAAACTATCAGCAGAAAACGAGGTGCAAATAATATAATGTTAGTAAGAGACAAGCAAGGAAATCTCATCACCACAGCACAGGGGCAGGAAACAAGATGGGCAGAGCACTTTAGAGAAACACTGAATAAGGAATCACCAGAGATGCAGCTGAATGTTCCTGAGGCTGAAAGTGACCTAGACGTAAATACAGACATTCCACGAAGAGAAGAAATCATCACAGCTATCAAAGGGTTAAAGAATGGAAAAGTGCCTGGTCACGACAATTTAAATGCTGAGTTATTCAAGGCAGACTCTGAATTAGCAGCAGAACTATTAGAACCACTATTTGCACAAGTCTGGAAAACAGAGACAACATAAACGGAGTGGAGTAAAGGAAAAATTGTCAAATTGCCCAAGAAGGGCGACCTTGCAGACTGCAACAACTTTAGAGGAATTACTCTCCTCTCAGTTCCCAGTAAAATACTAGGCAGGATAATTATCCAGAGAATTTCAAAAGCAGTAGACCATAAACTGAGGAAAGAACAAGCGGGATTCAGAAAGAACATATGGTGTGCAGATCATATATTCACCCTCAGGAACATTATAGAGCAGTGCTCAGAATGGCAGAGACAGCTATACATTAACTTTGTTGATTTTGAAAAGGCTTTTGACAGCATACACAGGGACAACCTATGGAAAATACTAAGGGCTTATGGAATTCCTAGCTGCATTGTTTCCATTATAAAAAGCCTCTATTATAACTTTACATGCAGTGTTGGGTTGAGCAACCTAACTTTTGAGGTGAAGACAGGAGTACGATAGGGATGCCCCTTATCAACAACTTTATTTTTGACAGTCATAGACTGGGTGATGCCTCAGACAACAGAGGGCAGTCCAAGAGGAATTAGATGGACAACATTTTCTACATTGGAAGACCTGGAATATGCAGATGACATTGCACTACTCGTACATTCACATCAACACATCCAAGAAAAAACCAATAAACTGAATAAGTATAGCCAGCAGGTGGGTCTGAACATCAGTCTGAAGAAGACAGAGGTCATGACACTCAATGTGGGCAATCCTGAGCCAGTAACAATAAGGAACCAGAATCTAGAACAGACAGGCACATTTACATACTTAGGATGCATAGTAACACCAGACAGTAACAAGCAAGGACAACAGAATGAATAAAGTGAGAACAGCCGTCGCTAGTCTCAGTAACATCTGGAAGTCTTCCCAGTACAGTACAAACACCAAATTAAGATTATATGAGAGCTGTGTACTTTCTGTGCTCCTCTATGGTGCGGAATGCTGGAGAGAAACAGAGAAGGACGTGTTGAAACTGTCCTCTTTCCACACAGTGTGCCTAAGGATTATTCACCGTATCTTTTGGCCGAATACCATCACCAACTAAGAACTAGTTATTCGGAGTAACCAAGAGGACATGCACACCATCATAGCTGGTAGACGCTGGAGTTGGGTTGGCCACATCCTCAGAAGGGACCCTGATGCCATTACAAGAACAGCTATGCTATGGACCCCAGAAGGAAAGCGAAAGTAAGCAGACCAAAAAACAACTTGGCGGAGAACTGTGGCGACTGAGATGCAAAGAATGAACCAGAGTTGGGGCACTGTAAGAAGGATGGCCTCCGACCGAACAAAGTGGAAGCAATTTGTTGCTGCCCTGCAAGATGTCACCAGGCGTGATGGCCACTGACTGCTTTGACAGTCTGCGGCTAGGATCAAAGAAGAAGAAGATATGGCTTTAATGTGCAATGATATGTGTAAATGAAATACACTGTAATAGTGACAGAACTGTTATTTTTATAGTAATACAGTTGTTTAATCATTCAAAATGAAGCCAGTGGGTGTTCATACAATCAGCCTTTTTTTAAAATGTCCACAAAATCTGTGACATAAATCTTGGTTTGTTCTTTGAAACTCCTCTATTATTGCTGTTTTTAGATCCTCTAAGGCTTTAGATTTTCTGACCATATAACTTATTCATTGAATGTCCCCACAAAAAACTATCAGCTGGAGTTAGATCAGGACATCTTGCAGGTCATTCGATTTGACCCTATCTTCCAATCTATGTGTAAAAGAATATTTAATTAAGAAAATTTCTGACAATAAGGCTCCCGCTAAAAAAAAATAAATTAGGGGAGGTAGATGTGGTCTTCTTAAAATTGTAGGGTAACTTACAAAAATGAAAAAAAAAAAAATTGGGTAATGAATTTCTTCATACATAGTATTTCGAAAGGGTAAGTGACTTTGGCTCACTGTGTAGTTTAGATGGTTCCAGGTACTTGTACTTATCCAGACTGCACTGACTATTTATAAGGGACTATTGACCAACCGAGACATAACCTCATGGGCTAAGAAACATCTTGTTCATAAAAGCTCAAGAAGATTATGTTAAAAATTGTGTATGGGTATTTAAAGTTGATTCTCTGTCACTGACAACAACCAGACAAGACCAGAAAAACAAGAGATGAGAAAGAAGACGATGGAGATGGATGGGACACACACTGAGGAAATCTGTTGATAGCGTTACAAGGCAGTCCTTGTTCTGAAATCCCCAGGGTAAGATAGGTAGAGGAAGACCAAAGAATACATGGAGAAGAGAACTGGAGACAGACATGAAGGGCATGAAGTAGACACAGAAATACCTGGCACAAGAGAGGAAGACTTGGCACTAGCTTGTTGAAAGCCTATGCTCCTGGAGGAGTTGATAGGTGATGGAATGAATAAAATGTAATGTTGCTGCAGTATCTGCTCAAGCTGTGCACATTTCTTAATACTTACTTACTTAGTTGTTCCCCTTCTACCATGAGGTGTAGAGGTTTGGAAGAGAGAGCGCCAGACTATCCCATCGGCCGTCTTCCTCTCAGCCCGGCCCCACTCCAGCCCCCAGTCCCCCAAAGATTGTCCAACATTGTCCTCCCAGCGGACCTTGGGTTGCCCTGGAGGTCTGGATCCCCGGCTCTCAGCCCCCCCCATGCTTGTCATGGTATCCGATCCTCTCCCACTCTGCAGACACGGCCAAACCATCCCAGTTGGGACTGATCTACTTGGGTCTGCAGGGGGTGGGATTTTAGGGCTTGACGTATCATCATTTCTTAATATTAGACATTGCTATAGGATGGAAAAATGAAACAAAACAGATTATTTTTATTACATTTACAGGTTTGAAGCAACCAATGAGAGAGAATCTGGACACCAGGCCTAAAGTACGTACAGTTTCAGAGCCACAAACACCAGTAGGTCAGAATGTTTTTTCTGGAAGTAGCAAACATGGGGGCTCACTAAAAGATCATGGAACCACAAAACGTCCAAATTCAACTTTTACACGATCCAAGTCCGAGAGTAATTCTGATGACTTTGGCCGTAACTATCCTGGTTATTCAAACTCAATTCTCACCAAGCAGAATCCCAAGTCACTGATGAACTGCAGGCCTCCAGCACCATTACCAAGACCCACGGTTTCATCATCCGATGATAGTTATTACTATACAATCATTGAAGCCAACAAAGACTTCTTCCAAGAGACTTACCAGTTTTTGAAGGACAGTGAGCAGTGTGAGTGTGGCCTTCGGTTGGCCGATTCTCAGCTTGCTCTGGGATGGACGATCCATCGCAGTCAGGATCCAGCCACACTTAATCATATCTTCTTCCAGTATGGCGAAAGGACAAGTTGGGAAATGCCTGTTGATCTCGTTTACCAGCTGACCACAGAACAAGTGAATTACATTATCAATTTGTGTCGGGAGGGGAAGCAATCATTGCCAGTGTCTTTACGAGAACGGTTAGATAGAGAAAAGGGAAGGATAGTGAACGAGAAAAGGCGATATTAATTTTAATGTGAAGATTTTTTCTTTCTTCATGCTAACTATAGGATAATATAAAAAAGTATAAGCTTTAGTAGTTTCATAAATGCAAGAAGAAAAAATGTCCTGGAATCCACAGAGGTAGGGAAGTATAGGGAGAACAAGAAACATATGGAGAACAGAGCTGGAGACAGACCAGAAGACGACATGGAAAGACCTTGACCTGAAGTTTGTTGACCTATGCTCCTTGGGGAGCTCACAAGTGATGATTATAATGAGAAATAATTGAACCATTACAGACACAAGAAAGTCTTTCACTATTAGAGTATAGAACAATTCTTTCATTATTAGAGTAAAGAACAATTCTTTCATCATTAGAGTTGTAGTAAAAGTAATTATCACAAGAGAATGGGACTACTGATCCTTCTGACATGTTGTACACGGCGACTATATGGAGGCTGCCAACCTCATCATGTAAAACATATTGCTACAGAAACCATCACTACAGTAACATTAAAAACTGCAGCTGAAGTTCTAATGACAGAAGAAAGCTCAGAGAGACAAGTGGCTCTCACCACAGATGTGCTGTCAGTAATTGGAACGCTTAAGAATTAGAACAATGCTGACCTGGATGACCTAAGAGTAACACTTCACAAAATATGTCAGCAGTTCAAAAAAGTGGTGATACAGTGGATCCCATCTCACTGCAACAACTCTGGAAATGAAGCAGCTGACAGATTGGCAAAGGAAGGGGTAAAGCTACCTCAACTTGACACAAGTATAACTTATGAAGAAGCCAAGAGTTTTGTCAAGCAGATACAGGAGCAAGTGGGAAGCAGAGCATCCAGGCCATCAAAAAAAGATGCATATTACCAGCTGAGCAGAAATGAACAAATGGTAATCTTCAGACTTGCACACAACAGATTGGGATACCATCTATTTAATAAGCTGAAGAGAGGAACTACCGATGAGTGTAATTCTGACACCAATTAAATGACTGCTGAACATCTACTTCAAAGATGCCTAACATATGAGGAACAGAGAAAGCGCATATGGCCATCAACAGTTTCCATTCCTAGAAAAGTTAAACAGAGATGTCAACAGCCTCAAACTGACCACTGCTTTCTTTGAACATATTCAAGTTGACGTCTGATGGTGAACGAAGAAGAAGATTTCCTTGTTTTGTGTTAAATGGACTGGAAATGTAATCTGTCCGTGTTAAATGGGCTGGAAATGTCATCTGTCCATGATGAGCAAGACTGTCAAAATTCATCATCATCCTGCAGCTCCCTGAGAAGCATACGCTGTCAGCAAATTGATACCAAAACCTCCTGTCCCTTGTCGTCAGCTCCAGGTCTTGTTCATGTCTGTCTCCTGTTCTCTTCTCCAGTTTGTCTTTTGGTCTCTCTCTGCATCTCTTACCCTGCGGATTCAATAACAAGAACTGCCAGGGAATCCTATCAACAGGTCTCCTCAGTGTGTGTCCTATCAACAGGTCTCCTCCTTGTGTGTCCTATCAACAGGTCTCCTCAGTGTGTGTCCTATCAACAGGTCTCCTCAGTGTGTGTCCTATCAACAGGTCTCCTCAGTGTGTGTCCTATCAACAGGTCTCCTCAGTGTGTGTCCTATCAACAGGTCTCCTCAGTGTGTGTCCTATCAACAGGTCTCCTCCGTGGGTGTCCTATCAACAGGTCTCCTCAGTGTGTGTCCTATCAACAGGTCTCCTCAGTGTGTGTCCTATCAACAGGTCTCCTCAGTGTGTGTCCTATCAACAGGTCTCCTCAGTGTGTGTCCTATCAACAGGTCTCCTCAGTGGGTGTCCTATCAACAGGTCTCCTCAGTGTGTGTCCTATCAACAGGTCTCCTCTGTGGGTGTCCTATCAACAGGTCTCCTCAGTGTGTGTCCTATCAACAGGTCTCCTCAGTGGGTGTCCTATCAGTGTGTGTCCTAAACAGGCCTCCTCAGTGTGTGTCCTATCAACAGGTCTCCTCAGTGTGTGTCCTATCAACAGGTCTCCTCAGTGTGTGTCCTATCAACAGGTCTCCTCCGTGGGTGTCCTATCAACAGGTCTCCTCAGTGTGTGTCCTATCAACAGGTCTCCTCAGTGTGTGTCCTATCAACAGGTCTCCTCCGTGGGTGTCCTATCAACAGGTCTCCTCAGTGTGTGTCCTATCAACAGGTCTCCTCAGTGTGTGTCCTATCAACAGGTCTCCTCAGTGTGTGTCCTATCAACAGGTCTCCTCAGTGTGTGTCCTATCAACAGGTCTCCTCAGTGGGTGTCCTATCAACAGGTCTCCTCAGTGTGTGTCCTATCAACAGGTCTCCTCTGTGGGTGTCCTATCAACAGGTCTCCTCAGTGTGTGTCCTATCAACAGGTCTCCTCAGTGGGTGTCCTATCAACAGGTCTCCTCAGTGGGTGTCCTATCAACAGGTCTCCTCAGTGTGTGTCCTATCAACAGGTCTCCTCAGTGTGTGTCCTATCAACAGGTCTCCTCCGTGGGTGTCCTATCAACAGGTCTCCTCAGTGTGTGTCCTATCAACAGGTCTCCTCAGTGTGTGTCCTATCAACAGGTCTCCTCAGTGTGTGTCCTATCAACAGGTCTCCTCAGTGTGTGTCCTATCCACCACCAGTGTTGTCTTCTCATTTCTTGTTCCACTGACACTTGTCTGGCTCTTGTCATCAGCTGCACATTATTGAAAATGTAAAACATACTGGAAATATAATTTTCCATTGATAAGTCTGTAAAATGTACTGCAGTTATCTATTAATGAGCAGGTCTATAGACCATCCTGGAAATATCTGCCATTGATGAGGAGGTCAGTAAAACATGTTGGAAATATGATCTATCTTTGATGAGTACATGGGCTGAAGGGTGAGAGCTCAAATGCCATTCGATCAATGATGAGGACATCCGTAAAATTTACTGGAAATATAAACTATCCTTGTTGAGTAAGTCCACTAAATATAATCTGCCTTTGAAAAATCAGAAAAATGTACTGCAGGTCTGTAAAATTTATCATAAGTCATCAAAGTGTACAGCTTACTGTAAGTCTGTAACATCTTATACTGTAAGGAAAAAAAAGGTAAAGGATCCTGTTACACACCCATTGAGGCATATTGGGAATATGGTGTTAGGCTCATATTTTCTTGACCATCGGCACACTAGGGGTGATGTGGTTAGCACCACGCCGGCCACCTTAACCTTCCCAGAAATTGCTCTGGTACCCATTTCATGAGGCTGGGTCGACCCCAGAGCTGTTTGTGTTCTAAAAAATCCCACCTCAACTGGGGATCGAATCATAATATAAAAAAAAATACTGTAATTTGACCAAACTGAATGTAAAATTTACTGCATCAGAAAGATCACTGTAATATTGATCTTGTTACAAGCGACAGTGTACAGAACATAAAACAGGCTGTGAGGCCATATCAAGATCTACTAACTGTCATAAAAGCACACAAACTTAATTGGTATGGCCATGGCCAGGTCGTACTTGAAGTATTTGGCACCTGTGGCAGATCCTTCCTTTAGTACCCCCCCCCCCCCCCCCACACACACACACACACATGATACAGAAAAATACATTATGCTTGCAAGTATATGTTTAAATTTTACAGTACTATCATAATAGTTTCCAATGGCACACACAATGACCCCATCCCCCCAGTATGCCACTGGACACATTATAGAATCAAATGGGTTTTCCAATACTGTAATTAAAGGGATAGTCCGAGGAACAAGAAATAGTAGACCATAGTTATGCCAGGCAGCGAACATTTAGAAGGGAACAGAAAAGACCCCGCTTAGTTCCCGGGGGGTCTCTGAGGAGACAGCTAAAAAATACGACTACTGCTCCTTCAGGATGCTGTATGAGGTGACTAATATGAGGTTGTATGTTGGGCTGGCAACTTCACCATATCAAACAAATAACTACAGAAACCACATCACAGCAGCAGGAGCATACACTTTCATGCAGGCATCCTGCAAGAGGGGCCAGCTGTAGTTGTGGCTGTATGGAGGATGTTGGTAGCCCTATGCATTCTTCTTCCTAAATGTGCTACAAAATAGGGATGAAAAGGGGTAAATAATTTTTTCCTTTATTTGTAGGTTGCCAGACGCATGCACAACCTCATATTAGTCACTTATTACGACCTAATGCAGTAGGCCTTTTATTTGACTCCTCCCCCCAGGAATTAATAATAATAATAATAATAAATTCTTTAAGCGCCAAACACGGCGCATAAGGCAGAAACCAGTGCTCTCCAGGTTGTTCGTTGTGACGCCACTCCTCTTAGCTCTTGCACATTATTTAGGCCCAACGTTCTTCCTTCTCTTATTATTGTTCTTCTGAGTGTTTCTTTTGGTCTTCCTTTTTTCCGCTTACCCTCAGGAACCCAAGTGAGCGCCTGTAGTGGTATTCTGTTGTTTTGCATTCGTAGGACATGACCGATATATGACCATCGTCTTTTCCTTATATAGTCGGAGACATATTTTCTGCCTAGAGTCTTCTCTTATTTGTCGATTAGTCTTGAATTCTTTCCAACTGATGTTCATGAGTTTTCTAAGACATTTGTTCTCGAATGTATTCAGCTTGTTCTCCAATGATTTTGTTATTTTCCAACTCTCACAGCCGTATGTTAACACTGAGATAACATTTGAATTAAACAGACGAAGCTTGGTATGTATATTCAATGATCGTAATTTCCAAATGTTAGATAATCTATTGAAGGCGCTAGCTGCCAAAGCAATTCTAGTATGGATTTCTCTTGTTGTGTCACCATCCTGAGTCATTTTACTGCCTAAATAATTGAAACTTTCAACTTTCTGTAGTTTTTCCCCGTTCAAGATGATATCAAAGGTCTCGTTAGAAAAGTTCATAGTTCAGGAATTACACGGGTCAAAACTCTGATGCTACCTATTTTTGATCACCTTATTGGTCATAACAATTTATGAATTTAATGATTGACAAGTTTTCTTAGAATAAAACGTTTTTATAATTACTTTTGAAGTTTTGTGATGTGCCTTATACATTCCAGGTTTTTAATGAGCTCAGGGTGGTTGTATTTGCAAATTAATGTGTTTTGACGTGCATTGTTTTGGCAAAATATTTTTTTCTGTTTCATAGCAGCATAATAATTAATTAATGCTAGAGAAGTATTATTGGATTGTTAGTGCTTTGGTGCATAGTTGTAGAAGTTTAAAATGATGTTCTTGAATGTGAGCATATATAAATATTTTTATTTTGTAGATCTGCAAGTCTGATTCTTGTAGAAAAATCTCTCTGTCTTTCTCTCTCTCTCTCTCTGTGTGCGTGCATGCGTGCGTGCATGTGTATATATATATATATATATAAAAGGCTGGCCTTGTATGTCTGTCCAGTCAATTTAGCTGACTTCCCGATGACCTGGAAAGCCAAAATTTGGGGATGGTAGCAGAGGTTCCCATCCTTTTTTTAGTTCCTTGGCTTTATGTAAACATTTTTGTACACTGTAATAAAACTGACAGGAAATAAATTGTAAAGTTTGGGTATGAGCATCCGATTGACAGTGGTAAGTGCTAGTCTCTCGTGGCAAAGGTGCCAGGTTTGATTCATTGTATCGACATGCTCCAGTCTACTGAGCTGTAAATGAGTGCTTGACTTTGCTCTTGAGTTAGGGAAAGAAAAGGCAGAGAGGAAGGGAACTTGTCGCCCCACCTCTCGAAGGTGGACCTAGTATAGCACTTCACTCCCCTATAGCAGTATCTGCTATGGACTAACATTTACTGTAGACGGGGATGTGGATGTGCTCGAAACAAAATAAATAAACAGATTAATTAATTTTTCATTACAAAAAAAAAACTCTATTTGGTATTCTGTATATAACAACATTTTTTGAATATTATTAAGTTGTCAAATGTTTTTTTGGGGTCGGAGTGGCTAAGAGGTAAGGTGTCCGCCTTGAATTCTAGAGGTACTGGGTTTGATTCCCAGTAGAGGGAATATAATTTATGGACATTTTTCTTCAGAACTTGTGGTCCTAATGATGTCATACTCCCCCCCCCCCCCCCGCCCCCCCCCCCTCTTGCATAGGGAGATCAGATGCCTAGCCTTCTCGGATAAGGCGAAAAAATAGGAGGTCCTTTGTGCAAGTTGCGCACGTTAAAAATCCCACGGACGTTGGAAATCGTAAAGAGTTGGCCACAAGGCTGCTGCCCTGGCAAAAATTTAAAGATTAGAAACCTACCCTATATTTATAGAATGTGTGATTCTTATATACACACTCTGGGATTCTCACTGGTACTAGGGAGTTCCTGCACTGTGCTGAGATCCTCCTTGTATGATCTATGGGAGGAGATCTGAGAACTGATGATGTTGTCCGTGTCCAATGAAGATAGTCCTTAAAACCAAAAAACCAAATGTTTTTCAGAACTCTGTCAAATAAATTAATGATGCTCTTGATTCTGTTTCCTGTCAACCATCAGTTTTTGTCTTGGTACAGTTTTTGTCTTGGTACAGTTTTTGTCTTGGTACAGTTTTTGTCTTGGTACAGTTTTTGTCTTGGTACAGCTTTTGTCTTGGTACAGTTTGTGTCTTGGTAGTTTGTGTCTTGGTACAGTTTGTGTCTTGGTACAGTTTGTGTCTTGGTACAGTTTGTGTCTTGGTACAGTTTGTGTTTTGGGACAGTTTGTGTCTTGGTACAGTTTGTGTCTTGGTACAGTTTGTGTCTTGGTACAGTTTGTGTCTTGGGACAGTTTGTGTCTTGGTACAGTTTATGTCTTGGTACAGTTTGTGTCTTGGTACAGTTTATGTCTTGGGACAGTTTGTGTCTTGGTAAAATTTGTGTCTTGGTAAAATTTGTGTCTTGGTACAGTTTTTTCTTGGTACAGTTTTTGTCTTGGTACAGTTTGTGTCTTGGGACAGTTTGTGTTTTGGTACAGTTTGTGTCTTGGGACAGTTTTTGTCTTGGTACAGTTTGTATCTTGGTACAGTTTGTGTCTTGGGACAGTTTGTGTCTTGGTACAGTTTATGTCTTGGTACAGTTTGTGTCTTGGTACAGTTTATGTCTTGGGACAGTTTGTGTCTTGGGACAGTTTGTGTCTTGGTAAAATTTGTGTCTTGGTACAGTTTTTTCTTGGTACAGTTTTTGTCTTGGTACAGTTTGTGTCTTGGGACAGTTTGTGTTTTGGTACAGTTTGTGTCTGGGGACAGTTTGTGTCTTGGTACAGTTTGTGTCTTGGTACAGTTATGTCTTGGTACAGTTTGTGTTTTGGGACAGTTTGTGTCTTGGTAAAATTTGTGTCTTGGTACAGTTTTTGTCTTGGTACAGTTTGTGCCTAGGGACAGTTTGTGTCTTGGTACAGTTTTTGTCTTGGGACAGTTTGTGTCTTGGTACAGTTTGTGTCTTGCTACAGTTTGTGTCTTGGTACAGTTTGTGTCTTGATACAGTTTGTGTCTTGGTACAGTTTGTGCCTTGGTACAGTTTGTGCATTGGTACAGTTTGTGCATTGGTACAGTTTGTGCATTGGTACAGTTTGTGTTGTGGTACAGTTTGGGTCTTGGTACAGTCTGTGCCTTGTTACAGTTTGTGCCTTGGTACAATTTGTGCCTTGGTACAGTTTGTGCCTTGGTACAGTTTGTGCCTTTGTTCAGTTTATGCCTTGGTACAGTTTGTGCCTTTGTTCAGTTTATGCCTTGGTACAGTTTGTGCCCTGGTACAGTTTGTGCCTTGGTACAGTTTGTGTCTTGGTACAGTTTGTGTCTTGGTACAGTTTGTGTCTTGATACAGTTTTTGAAAGACACGCCCACATTTCATGCTGAGCCTCCAGCTTGTATCTTGCTTTGTATCTGATTGAGAACATCCTTCACAGTTCCCTCCCCAATCCATACCTTTCACTACAACTTTAGGAATACTTCAGTAGGATAATATAGTTGTTTATTAAGTATTCCCCATACCTCGTGACAAGCTTCTTGTACCCCTGGGGTGGGGGGTTACTCGCACCCCAGGTTGGGAAACCCTGGTATAGAGGGACCACTGAAATGGTGTGCAAAAATTCAGGCAATGAGGAACCCCCCCCCCCCCCTTTCCCAAGTTCCCAAGGGATAAGATGAAGGGTTGGAAGAATTAAGAGAAATTCAAAATGGTGGCTGGCCAGTCAATTTTACTGACTCTTAGTGACCTAGAAAGCTGAAATTAGAGGATGGTATTGAACAATGGTTCCCAAACTTTTTCTCTGGGCTGCACTTTTGGAATACAAGTTTGCTTGCACCACACTGAATTTTGTTATTGATAATAAATACCTTCAGAAACAAAAAATAAACTCCTAGCAGTGCTTAATTCATAACATAGTACACAACAACTTTATAAAATGATCATGAGACATCCAGAAAGTACAGCTACAGAAAAACATGATGCATTCATAAAATATACAACTTCAATGAGAGGTATTAGCTTGTTTTTGTTTGGTAATCCCATTTATTGTAGTTCTTATTTGAGACAAACAAACTCTCATCTTCTCATCAACACAAAGAAGCCTTTTTCTTTTCTCATCTTTTATATTTGTCATTGCTGAAAATCACTGTTCACAACAATATTTAGTGGAGAACTGTATCTATCTGATATAAAATAAATTACATTACTGAATAAAATCTGAACAATTCTTTGGTTTTCTATACATATATTTCCCATATTATATCACAAGTAACAAAATAAATAAGAAAATGACTATCATACGTAGTTATTTTTAGCATAAGAATTTTTGTAAAATCTCTCTAAATCCTTGATTGTCTTTGAATCTCGTTAGCTGGCATATAGAAGACTAAGTATGCCCATCAAGTTAGTTTTGCATTATGGAAATTTGGAGACGTTGTCTGAAATTTTTGTCATAAAAAGGTTTATGTATCTAGTATTGTATCAAATTAAATAGCATCTCATAGTTTCAGTATCAGCAGTTCAAATTAACTGAGATTTTGTGCTGACTGGACCAAAGTATTGGTGCAGTATATGTTATAGTGTGTCACATGGTCTAGCTTGCCTTTTGAGTGTGTCATTTGGTATAATGTGTCATTTGGTATAATGTGTCATTAGTTCCAGTGTGTCAAATGATCTGGTGTTTCAAACAGTTGAGTGTGCCAAATGGTCCAGTGTGTCAAATGGTCCGGTGTGTCAAATGGTCCGGTGTGTCAAATTGTCAGGTGTGTCAAATGGTCCGGTGTGTCAGTTGGTCCAGTGTGCCAAATGGTCCTGTGTGTCAGTTGGTCCTGTGTGTCAAATGATCCAGTGTGTCACATGGCCCAGTGTGTCATATGAAATGGTCTGGTGGGTCATATGATTTGGAGAATATGGTAAATTATTTGAGCTAAATTTTCTGACTTTGGTGGTCATAAAAGAAAATGTTTGGACAGACCTTTCTTCATAAGGAAACATAACTGGCTGCAAAAACAGGCATTCATTATTGACAAGACTGGGGCAGGAATGAATTCCTATGTCTGCCGTTAAAATTGGTGTGTCACTGAGTTGGACATCCCGGCCTGTTGTGTCATGTAGCGCAACCTGAACTTAACTAGCATATTATTATTATTAAATATTATATTGATATAATATGCTGTATGTTTGCTTTACAGCTTTTTTAACAATTACACATACTGTATGTATATATTTGAGATTTAAAACTTATAATTACAAATTTTATATTTTTTACTTACTTACACTTGCTGAAATAATTGTTAATATATGCAGACGGTTATAAGCTTTTATAAAAGATGGCCATGAACTTGTCATGATTAAACCACAACGAACAAGATACAGACATTCATAAATAGGTGCTTGCATAGAATAGAAGGATTGACATTGTATGACAAGGTCGCAAGTATGGAACTGATGACAAGAGCCAGACAAACAAGAGATGAGAAGGCTTTGGCTTTGGACAGTACAAACACTCAGAAAACCAGCTGATATCATTACAAGGCAGGCCATGTTCCAGAATCCCAAGTGTAAGAGAAAAGTGGGAGATCAAAAACTTACGGAGAAGAAAACTGGTGATAGACATGAAATGGATAAAGATGATGTGGAAAGACTTGAACGAATGGCACAGGCTTAGTGTGTTGTTGTTGTTGAAGGCCTATGCTCCAGAGGGTGCTGAAATGTATTGATGATGATGAAACTGATAGTCTGCCGGAATTTTTACAAGTACTTGTGAAACTCTTCAAACATGCACACATTAAGAAAGTCACTAAATCGTACAGTGTGCATATCTTGACAGAACTTGTTTACTTTCACAGAGTATCAGTCAATCAATCAGTCAATCAATCAGTACCTTATAGCTCCCCACAGAGCATAGGCCTTCAGCAAACAAATGCCAAGTCCTCATGTCCTGTGCCATCCGCTCAAGTTCCATGTTTTCCTCATCATTTTCATTTCTGTCTCCAGTTCTCTTCAACGTGTGTTTAAACAAATTTTGTTTTCTATCTCTTGTTTTTTCAATGTATGTCCTGTCCATCGCCAATGTCTTCTTCTCATCTCTTATTCCACTGGCAACTTGTCGTGTTCTTGTCATCATTTCCAAATTTGTGATTTTACAGAGTATGCCTGCTTACAAATGACTTTGACTTTGTCCACGATGTGCCTACCATTACAATATTATATATGCATTAACAGAAAAATTGCAGTGTACACCTTCATTTCTGTTTTAGAGTATAATATTTACATATCAAGTCTTTCTTCAATCAGCTCAACTTTTCAATTATCTTTGTTATTTATTTCACGCATACATGGAATGAGACAAATGTTGTGTCTGTGTTTATTATCTGTATACATTTTTTGTATTTGATTGTATAAACAGAAATATATAAGATGGACATTTTAGTTATAAGTCTTCCTTGTGCCTGCGATCAAATCTTGTCTGGATCTTAATTTTTATATCCAGATTAATTTTTTTAGGATTCTGAAATACCTACTTACAGACATCTTTGTTTTTGTACCCTAGTGGTTTCATGTTAATTTGATTGGTTTTGTTGATTTATATATTTCCTAGATTAAAATACCAAGTTGTCTATTCTTGAGTTGCTCACAAGGTGCAATAGACCTCTTTGTAGCTTCTTTTCATTAAAGCCAAAGATCGCTTACCTAAAGATATTGTTTGTTTTTAATACAAGTATTTTGGAAATCTGTTAAGTATGTGTACATAAATTCTGATCCTTTTCCATCATGTTTTGAAATAATTTCTGACAGGTACTAACAATAATTGAAGCCGCAGTAGCGCAGTGGTTAGTGCACTGGCTTGCTAGCTCGTGGTCCATGGTTCGATCCCCAGTTGAGGTGGGATTTTTTAGACAGCCAACGGCTCTGGGGTTGACCCAGCCTCATGAATTGGGTACCAGAACAACTCTGGGAAGGTTAAAGTGGCCGGCGTGATGCTGATAACATCGCCCCTAGTGTGCCAATGGTCAAGAAAATACGGGCCTAACACCATATTCCCAATATGCCTCAATGGGTGTGTAACGGGATCCTTTACCTTTACCTTACTAACAATAGTATTGTTTATTACAATATGGCTTACTGAAGAGTCTCACTGGGAACTACATGCGGGCCAAAGAGTCTCACTGGGAAGTACATGTGGGCCAAAAAGTCTCACTGGGAACTACATGCGGGCCAAAGAGTCTCACTGGGAACTACATGCAGGCCAAAGAGTCTCACTGGGAACTACATGTGGGCCAAAGAGTCTCACTGGGAACTACATGCAGGCCAAAGAGTCTCACTGGGAACTACATGTGGGCCAAAGAGTCTCACTGGGAACTACATGCGGGCCAAAGAGTCTCACTGGGAACTACATGCGGGCCAAAGAGTCTCACTGGGAACTACATGTGGGCCAAAGAGTCTCACTGGGAACTACATGCGGGCCAAAGAGTCTCACTGGGAACTACATGCGGGCCAAAGAGTCTCACTGGGAACTACATGTGGGCCAAAGAGTCTCACTGGGAACATGCGGGCCAAAGAGTCTCACTGGGAACTACATGTGGGCCAAAGAGTCTCACTGGAAACTACATGCGGGCCAAAGAGTCTCACTGGGAACTACATGCGGGCCAAAGAGTCTCACTGGGAACTACATGTGGGCCAAAGAGTCTCACTGGGAACTACATGCGGGCCAAAGAGTCTCTCTGGGAACTACATGTGGGCCAAAGAGTCTCACTGGGAACTACATGTGGGCCAAAGAGTCTCACTGGGAACTACATGCGGGCCAATCATCTTTGACCTAAAACTATTGCCTTTTTTTTGTTTTGTTTTTCTTAATACAATTATGTAGGAAATCTGGTACGTTGGTGTACATCATTTCAATTATTCCAACATCATTATTTGTTGGGAAGGATTTCATGAGCAGAAACCAACAAAATATTATTGACTGTTGTAAGTATTACTCAAATATGTATTTCTGAAATATTTATTACTAAAGTGAATATTCATAATCATTATTTTATTTGTTCCCTCCTTATGGCACATAAAGCCACTGCTACCACTGGTCCCCCCTGGCAAGAAGCCACCATTTATGTACTCTTACAGCGGTGGTTGGGTTTTGTAGCATTTTCTTTGACTTGATGAGGTTGCCAGCCTCACGCACAACCTCATGTTAGTTCTTGTGCGACAACATGCGCCTGATGGAGCAGTAACCCCGACTCTTTCTTTGTGACACGAGAGACCTCTAGGAATTACTAAGTCTAATATAAAGTATATTTAAGATATTTACTATTTGACCTGAACAGCACATTGTGTTGTTACCGTGTTTCTTTGTAAGCAGGATGTGATAATCTTACTTTATGCATAATTAATAATTTAATTTTTAATGCATCATGCATGTATTTTAATGGTAATTATGAAGAAGACTTAACTAATGGACACTGTGTTGGACGCAAGCTTCAGGTTTTGGAAAATAGAATTTGACTTAATGTATAGAAGATAAGAATTTGGTTTCACATGCTGGAGAGCAACACGTTGACTTCACATGTTAAAGAATAGATACTTCACTTTTCTTGTTACAGAATAGAATTTCTACTTCATGTTGAAAAAATACAGTCTTTACTTCACATATTGGAGAGTATGAACTTCAATTCACTTGTTACAGATTAGAATGTTGACTTTGCGTGTTGAAAAATACAGTCTTGATTTCACATGTTAGGTAAAAGAATTTTAATTTCACATGTTGGATAATGGAATGAATAAAATGGTAATTTCACTTTGCAGAGAACTGTATTCCTGATTTTGTATGTTAAAAAAAATAAAATCTTATAACACCTAAATATCATGTTGGAAAGTAAAATTTATGCTTCTGTGATACATGTTTATAAGTCATATGTATTTGTTGTGTTCTGTTGGGTGATACATGTTTATAAGTCTTGTATGCATTTGTTGTGTTGTGGGGTACATGTTTATAAGTTTTGTATGTATTTGTTGTGTTGTGTGATACATTTTTTGTAAGTCTTGCATGTGTTTGTTGTGTTGTGTGATACATGTTTATAAGTCATGTATCTGTTTGTTGTGTTGTGTGATACATGTTTATAAGTCATATATGTATTTGTTGTGTTGTGCAATACATGTTTATAAGTCATATTTGTATTTGATGTGTTGTGTTGTGTGATATATGTTTATAAGTCATGTATGTATTCATCGTGTTGTGTGATACATGTTTATATGTCATATATGTATTTGTTGTGTTATGTGATACATGTTTATAAGTCTTGTATGTATTTGTTGTTTTGTCTATGCCACAGAAACATTGGGTCGATCTCTTTTCCTCTCCGGCAGTATTTAGTTACATTTTTTGAGTGGACTAAATTACGTGCTTTGCTAAGATTAGGCACAGGTAATAACCCAGATGGGCTGGTCAGTGACTGAGTATTGGGTTTAACTAAGGCGTTCCGGGCGATAAATTACTCGTCTGTGGACTGATTACAGACACGCACTTATCAGTTGGACACACATGAGCGGGAATGTTGTAATTGTCCTGGCAGATGTAGAAGTTATTTGTAAACATTGCCGAGAGAGGATCGGATGTTTTCATTCCATAAGTGGGAGACATGATCTCTGCAGTAACGCGCAGAAATTTCCATGAGGAAATAATTTGAATTACCCCACAAAACAAGCATGTTTGGAACGATTGGCAGACACTCGGAATGAAGGCACAACACCTCTTCCGATTAGAGCCCTGCTTAACATAATAACAAACAAATGTGGGGGAAGACAGGCAATATAACCTGACACTTCAGCCGGGTTAGAACACTGTGAAAATTCACTCATGCCAAGAAGACAACCAGACCTTGCCAGAATTAAGAATAGCAATCAGCATTCATTTATCTGACCGGACATTGTTTGAACATTCTTAGGACTTAAAAGCCCAGGAAAACTCTACCATTTTTAACATGGAAAACCGGAATCTGAGGGAACTGAAACACAAGTCAAAGTGGGAACTTATTGTTAAAGTAACAACACCCCAGACCAAGTGTAAGAGGCCTCTACAAGTGCCTTTTTTTTCTCTGAGCCAGCAGTCTGTGAGCCTAAATATTGGCGTAAGTTGTACATTTTGAATTCTATATTTTTTCATTATTAACAAGTGAATACGTGAATATTAATGTGCTAAACTTGCTAGTGGATGTCCAAGTCATTTGAGGCTGGCAACCTCAGCATATAGAATGATGATTTCATGAACTACCACTGCCAGGGCTAGTGACTGCTTTATTGCGAGTTTCTTATAAAGAACCAAAAGCAGAGGTAGTCCCAAGTTCCACATGGAGCAGAGAGTGAATGATGAAAGAAATGATGTAAATACTTGTTATATTATTAATCTTTCAAGCAGTGTAAATGTAAAACATATTCACTGTAAATGTCATGAAAGTTTCAACCTTTTCAACTAGTGTAAATGTAAAACATATTCGCTCTAAATGTAATGAAAGTTTCAACCAGTGTAAATGTAAAATATATTCACTCTAAATGTAATGAAAGTTTACAACCTTTTCAACTGATGTAAATGTAAACATATTCAAACTATATTGTTAACATTTTCAACTAAAGATAAAAATAAAACTTTTCATTTTAAATGTAAAGATAGTTTTCGCCCACTGGGATTAAGATTAATTCTCAGGGAGGGTAAAAGTTCTGAGATAGATGGGATGGTGGAATAGGAAGATGGTGAAACATAAGTATGTGTCGGGAAACTCAATGCTCAGAGGGTATTCGTTTCTCTTCTTTTGCCATACTAGTTGGTGGTATCAGCTGAGGGTACTATTTCTGGAACAAGTGAGAGTATAAGTAGGCCTGAAGTTGACGCTAGACACCATCATCAGACGGGTCTTAGAAACGCGGGACCAGCTTCGCAGTTACTTCCTGATTTTACTTGGAACGTTCTGCAACTCTTAATCTTGACCAGGGACGCGGGCAATCCAGTCACCTATCTGCGAAGAACCAAAACACCAACGGGAGCAGAAACCTCATTGGCAGCTAAGTAGTCAAATAAAAGCTGCCAAGTGAAACTTCCCCTTATATAATTCCCCATTAACATCATATCATGATGATCAATTTTTTTTAAAGAATATTCAATTTTTAATAACTGTTAAAACCTAAGTGATTATTAAATTTGTTATTTATATCTATCCAAATTTAAAGTTGATTTAATCATTTTGTGTTGTATCCGTATGTCTCGGGCAATTTCTTAAATACACTCAACCAGAGCTACTAAATAATAAGAAGAGGAAATTCGCGGAATTAACTCAGCTGGGGGCTTGTGCGAGCTAAAACTGTAATACATAATCCTTCACAAAAGTTGTCGGCAGCTAGAGGTAACGTGCTCAGCCAATGCAGCATTGTTCTCGCTTTTCTGAATATCTTGTGAACAGTTCCTTGAGGTAGAAGCATCATTATCCTTCTATCTACAACTCTGCCACGAGTAATCTTGTGCAAAAGTAGACACCTTTGAAGACCCGCATCAGTTACTCTTGAGTTTTGGCCACTGTTGGACCACTACTGCAGAGCTAAGGGGAGGCTACCCGTGACAGTAGGGATACATGTTTATAAGTCTTGTACGTGTTTGTTGTGTTGTGTGATACATGTTTATAAGTCATGTATATGTTGTGTGATACATGTTTATAGGTCTTGTACGTGTTTGTTGTGTTGTGTGATACATGTTTATAAGTCATGTATATGTTGTGTGATACCTGTTTATAAGTCATGTATGTATTTGTTGTGTTGTGTGATACATGTTTATAAGTCATGTATGTATTTGATGTGTTGTTTTGTGTGATACATGTTTATAACTCTTGTATGTGTTTGTTGTGTTGTGCGATACACGGTTTATAAGTCATATATGTATTTGTTGTGAAGTGTGATACATGTTTATAAGTGTTGTATCTATTTGTTGTGTTGTGTGATACATGTTTATAAGTGTTGTATCTATTTGTTGTGTTGTATGATACATGTTTATACATCTTGTGCCTATTTGTTGTGTTGTGTGATACATGTTTATAAGTCATGTATGTGTTTGTTGAGTAAGTTATATGACACATTTTTAGAAGTCATATATGTGTTTGTTGAGTGAGCTATGTGATACATTTTTAGAAATCATAAATATATTTGTTCATTGAGTCATGTGATATGTTCTTACCTAAAATTCATTTACATTCTATCTGTCATTTTCCTTTACTCTCCATTTCTCTTTGTCTTTCTTGCTTACTGTCTGTCTCTTGACCTCAGACTCTCCCTCTCTCTTTGTGTATGTGACAGGTTTTATTTAAAGTTTGTGAATACTGTGTTTTCCTCCACAGTTACTGACTGCATACATTGTTATTTACTGCAAACATAGTTAAGTATTTCATTATCACAATTTATTTTATCAATATATACACATATCTCTCTCTCTCTCTACACACACACGCGCGTGCATGCATGCACGCACACACACGCACGCACGCGCACACACACAGACAAACACACACTCACCATTATTATCCTTTTCACTGCCTTTAGGTCATGGAGCCACCACTTCAGCTGATGCCCTGTCAGGAAGCCTGCACTAAGCAGTCACATGATCTTACAAGCAGACATGAGGCTGCCTGCACCCAAACAGTCACATGTCACACAAGAAGGCTGCACCAAACAGTCACATGATGATCTTCACATGAAGAAGGCTGCACCAAACAGTCACATGATCTTACAAGAAGGCTGCACCAAACAGTCACATGATCTTACATGAAGACTGCACCAAACAGTCACATGATCTTACAAGAAGGCTGCACCAAACAGTCACATGATCTTACAAGAAGGCTGCACCAAACAGTCACATGATCTTACAAGAAGGCTGCACCAAACAGTCACATGATCTTACAAGAAGGCTGCACCAAACAGTCACATGATCTTACAAGAAGGCTGCACCAAACAGTCACATGATCTTACAAGAAGGCTGCACCAAACAGTCACATGACCTTACAAGAAGGCTGCACCAAAAAGTCTTATGACCTTACAAGAAGGCTGCACCAAACAGTCACACCAAGAACTGCACCAAAAACATCACATACAAGATGGCTGCACCAAACAGTCACATGACCTTACACGAAGGCTGCACCAAACAGTCACATGACCTTACAAGAAGGCTGCACCAAACAGTCACATGATACAAGAACCTGCACCAAAAAGTCAATGAAGGCTGCACCAAACAGTCACATGATCTTAGAAGAAGGCTGCACCAAACAGTCACATGATCTTACAAGATGGCTGCACCAAACAGTCACATGAGGCTGGCTGCACAGAAGTCACATGACCTTACAAGAAGGCTGCACCAAACAGTCACATGACCTTACAAGAAGGCTGCACCAAAAAGTCTTATGACCTTACAAGAAGGCTGCACCAAACAGTCACATGACATTACAAGATGGCTGCACCAAACAGTCACATGACCTTACACGATGGCTGCACCAGTCACATGACCTTACATGATGGCTGCACCAAACAGTCACTAAGCAGTCACATGAGGAAGCCTGCACCAAACAGTCACATGAGGAAGCCTGCATCAAGCAGTCACATAAGGAAGCCTGCACTAAGCAGTCACATGAGGAAGCCTGCATCAAACAGTCACATGAGGAAGCCTGCATCAAGCAGTCACATGAGGAAGCCTGCACCAAACAGTCACATGAGGAAGCCTGACATGAGGAAGCCTGCACCAAACAGTCACATGAGGAAGCCTGCACTAAGCAGTCACATGAGGAAGCCTGCACTAAGCAGTCACATGAGGAAGCCTGCACCAAACAGTCACATGAGGAAGCCTGCACCAAACAGTCACATGAGGAAGCCTGCACTAAGCAGTCACATGAGGAAGCCTGCATCAAGCAGTCACATGAGGAAGCCTGCACTAAGCAGTCACATGAGGAAGCCTGCACTAAGCAGTCACATGAGGAAGCCTGCACCAAGCAGTCACATGAGGAAGCCTGCACCAAACAGTCACATGAGGAAGCCTGCACCAAGCAGTCACATGAGGAAGCCTGCACCAAACAGTCACATGAGGAAGCCTGCACCAAGCAGTCACATGAGGAAGCCTGCACCAAGCAGTCACATGAGGAAGCCTGCACCAAGCAGTCACATGAGGAAGCCTGCACCAAACAGTCACATGAGGAAGCCTGCATGAGGAAGCCTGCACCAAACAGTCACATGAGGAAGCCTGCACCAAACAGTCACATGAGGAAGCCTGCACCAAACAGTCACATGAGGAAGCCTGCACCAAACAGTCACATGAGGAAGCCTGCACTAAGCAGTCACATGAGGAAGCCTGCACTAAGCAGTCACATGAGGAAGCCTGCACCAAGCAGTCACATGAGGAAGCCTGCACCAAGCAGTCACATGAGGAAGCCTGCACCAGTCACATGAGGAAGCCTGCACCAAGCAGTCACATGAGGAAGCCTGCACCAAACAGTCACATGAGGAAGCCTGCACCAAACAGTCACATGAGGAAGCCTGCACTAAGCAGTCACATGAGGAAGCCTGCACCAAACAGTCACATGAGGAAGCCTGCACCAAGCAGTCACATGAGGAAGCCTGCACTAAGCAGTCACATGAGGAAGCCTGCACCAAGCAGTGACGGTAAAAATCAGGTATCAAGGCATCATAGCTTTGAAAAGCATAATTTTCAAAGTTGCCCATAAACAAGCAAGCGTAACCCGGGCCCATTATTGTGCCCATAAGACTTTCATTTCACATGTTGGATAATGGAATGATGTGGTCAAAAAAGTGGCCATTAAATATTAAGGAATTAAGACTGAGAACCAATTCAGCAAGGCAAAGAAAAGGACCTGTACTGATAGCAGGATCAGTACGTTGATCAAGAAAAAAACAAACTGAAATGCCTTAAGTCCATCAGAATGTGGGATAGAAGTGTAGCGCGAACAAACATCTAAAAGGAAAATTCGGTAAGTATGGTTAGGTGTGAATCTAATGGAATTAAAAGTATTAATAGCGCCAGTAGTGTCTTTTAAGTAAGTAGGTAGATTAGCAACTAAGGGTTGGAAAATACTGTCTAGGAATTCAGAGAGCAGGCTGAAACAATGGGTCTACCAGAATTGTCAATTTTGTGCACCATATGAAGCATATACAAGGAAGGTTTGGCTGGACTACTGTCAAACATATGAAGAGATAAAGCACCAGAAGGAAGGTTTGGCTGGACTACTGTCAAACATATGAAGAGATAAAGCACCAGAAGGAAGGTTTGCCTGGACTACTGTCAAACATATGAAGAGATAAAGCACCAGAAGGAAGGTTTGCCTGGACTACTGTCAAACATATGAAGAGATAAAGCACCAGAAGGAAGGAAGTCTTCGCGGACGAGCCCACAGATATTTTTATAAACAGTAAGGTTACTGCGAACTGTGGCATCACCCGAACAAAGTGTGTAGAAGGTGGTGTTGCTAAGCTGTGTAACTCCTTCCTTAATATACCAGTCCTTACGCCAAAAAACAACCGCAACATCATTGTCTGCAGGTTTGATGATAATGTCATCATTGTCTGCAGGTTTGATGATAATGTCATCACGTTTTTTTATTTAAGGCGTGACAATGCTCGCCATTCAGAAGCTGTGAAGTTAGGTTGACAGAGACGGCGTAGAGCAAGCTGATTATTGTCATGTCAAGTGTTGGAAATATATAAATCAATGGCAGGAGAAACACCTGGAGATGGAGTCTGATCTTGTTAGAATGTTTCAAAATGACAAAATATATCGTCATCAGTATTATAAATCCTGTAAGAATTATTGCCATTACGATGATAATATTTAAGGCGCATACGGCGATGTCCTGTGTTATTTTATTTATTTATCTAATGGACAGGCGCGTGAAAACGTTGCAACCTAAATATTATGACGTCTTTGTAATTAATGCCTTCTGCTAGTCTATGCTTGCTCGTTATTTGCTTTCTTTCACCGTCATGATTATGTCTTCACTAATCTCTATTTTGATTATGTCTTCACTAATCTCTATTTTGATTATGTCTTCACTGATCTCTATTTTGATTATGTCTTCACTAATATCTTTATTTTCCCCATGTTGTACTTTTAATTCCCTCTTAATCTATTCTTGATCAGATTATCTGTGCGTCATTTTACTCCCATCATTCCTGCATTTTTTAAATTATATTTCCACCTCTGTCTTTATTTTGTTTTCTCCTCTGTGATCGTTTATCTTTCATTAAGTTCTCACTTAAAAAAAAAAAAAAAATTCCCTGACTTTCTAGCCGAATGTTCTGCATATTAAACACAAAAAAATGCGCTAAGCGCTTTAAGTATTAATAAATTCCATCAGTTTGCCGACAAATCTTGAAGCCTGTAAAACGTTTATGCATCAATGCAACGAGTTCCTGGACAAAATAAAAGAAAGGAAAAGACAATAAGGAAATGAAACATAACAGGAAACAGATTGAATGAAAAATATTATGCTGTTACTGGTTCCTGTCTTTGTCACACCCGCACGTGCCACCATGTGATGCTTTCTGGCCAGAGGGTATAGGGATTGATTTAAAACGTTGCCGGTGTCTCGATTATTCCGACACCAATTTAAGATTATGAGAAGTCTTGGAAGTTTGATGTTGCAGCTGACAACATGGTGAAACAACAGAGAGGGAGGCAGCCAGAGAGAGAGAGAGAGAGAGAGAGAGAGAGAGAGAGATAGAGAGAGAGAGAGAGAGAGAGAGAGCAAATAGACCAGTGGTTCCCAAAATGGGCGGTACCGCCCCCAGGTGACGTTGGTAGGATTCAAGGGGGCGAAAAGGGAAAAGGGGGCGGTGACCCGAAAAAAGCTTAGGAACCACAGGCATAAACTGTTCTGCTTAAAATAAATAAATAAAAAAACATAAAAGGAACAACTTGAACTAAGAGACTATTCTCATCTCCACCATCGGCTATGACAGTGTCAGGTGAGAGAAGTCTGAGACAAATTCTCCCCCCCCAATTAAAAAAAAAACAACTTAAGAGGAACACCTTGAGCTATTGTCACCTCCGCCTTCGGCTACGACAATGTGAGGTGAGAGCAGAGCAGTCCTTAAAGTATTTGACACTCGGATCAGAACCTTCCTTTGACACCCCCATAAAACACAAAGAAAAATGTATTATGCTTGCGAGTAGATTTTTAAACAGTACAGTACTAACAAGAGGGACATATTCTCATCTCCACCTTCGGTTATGACAGTGTGAGGAGAGAGAAGCCTGAGACAGTTCCCCGTCTTGTTATGATAAAGTTGTGTGTGGGCATCTGAGAGCGAACAATAAAGAAGCGAAAAGGATTATAAGCCTAGTGCATTTTAAAGATTTCTACTAATCGTAGTGAATTATTCATCATAATCATAATCCTAATTTTCTTAGTGTCTAGTTCTGTAACAATGTCCCATCAACGTGCAATCTTTTCATTGTGCATTTTTGGGAAATTTCGGAAACGCCACACGCATTGCAGCCTGGAAACTATTCTGAACGCCTTTTGAAATAATGCGCATTTCTTTCCGTTTCTTCCTGGCGGGTGGTTAAGAAATGTTTAATCCTTTTGTGTGTGTGTTATTAACCTTTATCCCCAAATGATAGAATCACCATACTTGTAGTGGTGTAAAAGTGGGGGGTGGGGAGAAGAGTGAAAGCTGGAGTTGTTTAGGTTAATAATTGACTCTTTATTTGACATCAGTGTCATGTATTACTAGAACTTGGCCAGACATTTACATTCCCACCACAGCCCCACTTATCAATATATTATTTAATCTTGTTAAATAGTTCAGTAGCCCCCTCAGTCATAATTAATTATGGGAATGCTTTTTTCCTGGTGTTCTTTTCGTCGTGTTATTTTCTCTTTCGCTTGTTGTGAGAGCTTCTTTTCGCCCAATCTGAGGTGACGCCGTAGGGAGCATCGCCACTTTGTGCGATCGGCAGCTTCACCCTCCCAGGTTGCTGGATTTATGTCCAGCGCCTTCATGTCTCTCTTGCACACATCTTTGAACCTCAGCTGCGGTCTCCCAACTGTTCTTCTGCTATCTGCAAGTTGACCGTGGAAGATATCTTTAAGGATGCGACCATCTTCCATGCGGCAGACATGGTCAAACCAGTGTAGTCTGCACTGTTGATTGCCGCCAGACAAAAACCCCTAAACTTTACAAAACGATCATTACATCTACACGCGGGCTCAATACTAATTGAACATGTAACAGAACACAAAGTTCTGGGTTGACGATTGACCAGCATTTAACATGGAACTCCCATGTACGGAATTTAGCCAAACAACTTAGCTCAAAAGACGTACCAGCTGGTGAAAATAAACGACTTATTATGCGCAGACACTAGACTATTATTCTCTACCTCACATATACAGGCATGTATAGATTACTGCTCTTCACTATGGGATGGTTGCCCTGCTTCCACCTCAAAGAGACTACACTCTCCATAAGAGAGCAGTACATCTGATCACCGATAACCGCACGAGACCACACGCAAGGACACGAAAAGAACCCAAAATGCTGTCCCTAAAAAAAGTCTCCTCTACAACAAAGCCAAGCTGACTCAAGCAATTCTATCTAACAATGACCCAAGCAAAAAAGTTGGTTTGGCCCAAGCAAAAATGGCATCCCGGTGCATTTTTAAATAAATATCTCAAAACAGAAACACGTTCACTCTTAAACACATGCAGTATTTAAAAGAATGTACTTGCAGTCGGAAATGACGTTTTGGGTGGTTTGTGGGTAGTTATAATTAGAAACAGTCTCAAACAGAGGCACATATACTCTAACAGTTGATTGGGCCAACGCGTCTAACCGATTGGGACTTAAGATCATTGTTTAAAACAAGTCTTCGGGGCGGAGCTGGAGCTCGGAGCAGTGGAGCAGAGGGTTTTTACCAGGAGCAGGAGCAGAGGGTTTTTACCAGGAGCTGGAGCAGAGCCAGAGCACATACACATTTAACTGCTCCGCTGTTCCAGTTTTTTTTTTTCAATGTATTTTCAGGCTTAATTTAAGTTGGGAAAAATGTAAGTTTTTAAATGAAAAAAGCTAAAAAAAACTGTACACACGTATGATGGCGGAACAGCTAGGTCTTGACTCAATTTAAGAACACGTTTGTATTATTTAAATGTTGGCAGCACTGGAATTATTTTAATTAGAAATGTCATTGGTTAACTAAAATGTCTGATTTATTTAAAAACAAATAAGTTCTTTTACAGATAAGTTACATTTTCATTGTAGCTTAAATTCGACAAAACTAAATATCACACTTTTGAATGAAAAAAAAAATATGCATACCTCTATGATGACAGATCAGCTTGGGTCTTTACCCAGAAGACAATACAGTTGTATTAAAAAATGTTGGCATTACTGGCATTGTGTTAAGTAATGACAAATTGTTTAAAAAACTGATCAGTTCCTGTCCATCAAGTTTCATGATTATCATCAATTTATTTTGCTGTCCATACGAAGCATGGGGTCATCAATGTAGTTTGTCTTCTTGCAGTCTGCTTGTAGAATAGCTTCGAGTATGCCAACTCATCAAACTGGTTATGGCGACATTTTTCGACTTAACGTTAATTTTTAGTGATCTACGACAGGCTACGAAAGACGGTTTTATTGCGGTAATAAGGTTTTACAGGAAGAATTATGAAATTAAGAATTGCGGAATAATTCTAGTCTAAGGTTTGAGAATTCTTCAACAAATAAAGTTTGTTTTTTTCATAGTTACAATGTGTGTTTTTGTAAACTTAAAAAATAAAAAAAATTGAGTTAAAGCCGGAACGAAGCAGTTCAAAAATTTGATTGCTCCACATTTTTGTTATTTTCACAACGTTCTGCCGGTATGACGGTATTAACTCGACACTTTGAGTGTCTCACATTCAGAGTAAAAAAAGCCAGAGAATTATAGCGACGGTTCAGAATTCCCCAGCATGTTTCTAATTTCCATTTCCATATTTTTAGTCGGGTGTGGCAAGAATACACGGTTTACCAGCAGTGAACCTACATCCGTCTGGGGACAATTTCTTAGATTCCCTCAAGGGACTGTGTTTTTTGCAGGAGATAAGCAATTCCACCCCAGCAAACCTGCCATTTTTTTTTTCTTTAAAATGTAATATGTTGTGCTAGAGGGTGTCCCGTACTGTCATATGTTGGCCATCACGTGGTTCCTGTGTGATTTTTACCAGGGTGCTGCTGTCACAGTAAATTGTGTTTAACAATGTAACTAATTATCGCATAAGTTCGTGCTCTGGAAGAGTAATTCTACAGTAGTCTGGAATTACCCGTTATACTTCTTATTTTTCTTTGTCTCGCTGTCTCTCTCTAGCTCTCTGTATCTCTCTCTGTCTTGTGTCTCTCTCTGTCTCTATCTCTCTCTGTCTTGTGTCTCTGTGTGTGTGTGTCTCTCTCTCTCTCTCTATCTATCTCTCTATAGCTATAGCATTCTTATAGTATACTTTGCTTACAAAGAATAAAAGGACTAAAATGATACGACAAGATCACTAATGTAGAACTGATGACAAGATCACTAATGTAGAACTGATGACAAGATCACTAATGTAGAACTGATGACAAGATCACTAATGTAGAACTGATGACAAGATCACTAATGTAGAACTGATGACAAGATCACTAATGTAGAACTGATGACAAGATCACTAATGTAGAACTGATGACAAGATCCCTCAATAATGTAGAACTGACGACAAGATCACTAATGTAGAACTGATGACAAGATCACTAGTGTAGAACTGATGACAAGATCATTAATGTGGAACTGATGACAAGATCATTAATGTAGAACTGACGACAAGATCACTAATGTAGAACTGATGACAAGGTCACTAGTGTGGAACACATGACAAGAACACTAATGTAGAACTGACGACAAGATCACTAATGTAGAACTGATGACAAGATCACTAATGTAGATCTGACGACAAGATCACTACTGTAGAACTGATGACAAGATCACTAATGTAGAACTGATGACAAGATCACTAATGTGGAACTGATGACAAGATTCCTAATGTAGAACTGATGACAAGATCACTAATGTAGAACTGACGACAAGATCACTAATGTAGAACTGATGACAAGATCACTAATGTAGAACTGATGACAAGATCATTAATGTAGAACTGATGACAAGATCACTAATGTAGAACTGATGAAAAGATCACTTATGTAGAACTGATGACAAGATCATTAATGTGAAACTGATGACAAGATCACTAATGTAGATATGATGACAAGATCACTAATGTAGAACTGATGAAAAGATCACTAATGTAGAACTGATGACAAGATCACTAATGTAGAACTGATGACAAGATCACTAATGTAGAACTGATGACAAGATCACTAATGTAGAACTGATGACAAGATCACTAATGTAGAACTGATGACAAGATCACTAATGTAGAACTGATGACAAGATCACTAATGTAGAACTGATGACAAGATCACTAATGTAGAACTGACGACAAGATCACTAATGTAGAACTGATGAAAAGATCACTAATATAGAACCGATGACAAGATCACTAATGTAGAACTGATAACAAGATCCTTAATGTAGAACTGATGACAAGATCACTAATGTAGAACTGATGACAAGATCACTAATGTAGAACTAAAGACAAGATCACTAATGTAGAACTGATGACAAGATCACTCACTAATGTAGAACTGACGACAAGATCACTAATGTAGAACTGATGACAAGATCACTAATGTAGAACTGATGACAAGATCACTAATGTAGAACTGATGACAAGGTCACTAATGTAGAACTGATGACAAGATCACTAATGTAGAACTGATGACAAGATCACTAATGTAGAACTGATGACAAGATCACTAATGTAGAACTGATGACAAGATCACTAATGTAGAACTGATGACAAGATCACTAATGTAGAACTGATGACAAGATCACTAATGTAGAACTGATGACAAGATCACTAATGTAGAACTGATGACAAGAGCACTAATGTAGAACTGACGACAAGATCACTAATGTGGAACTGTTGACAAGATCACTAATGTAGAACTGATGACAAGATCACTCATGTAGAACTGATGACAAGATCACTAATGTAGAACTGATGACAAGATCCAGACAAGTGCTTGTGGAACATGACATAAGCAGAAGACGCTGGAGATGGACAGGGCACAGACCTGTTGACAGCATCACCAGACGATATTTGTTCTGAAATCTCCAGGGTAAGCGCAGCAGAGGTATATCTAAACACACCTGTAGAAGGCGGTGATCTGCCTCAGGCTTCTCTCCTCTCTCTCTCTCTCTCTCTCTCTCTCTCTAATCACGTCTATTTCTCTCACAAAGTTGCTTGTCTTTCTCAGGATTTCTCTCATCCCTCTCACATAACCTCATCTATTTCTCTCATAAAGTTGGTTGTCTTACTCAGGGTTTCTCTCATCCCTCTCACATAACCTCATCTATTTCTCTCATAAAGTTGGTTGTCTTATTCAGGGTTTCTCTCATATAACCTCATCTATTTCTCTCATAAAGTTGCTTGTGTTACTCAGGGTTTCTCTCACATAACCTCATTTATTTCTCTCATAAAGTTGGTTGTCTTACTCAGGGTTTTTCTCATCCCTCTCATATAACCTCATCTATTTCTCTCATAAAGTTGGTTGTCTTACTCAGGGTTTCTCTCATAAAGTTGGCAGTCTGTCTCAGGGTTTCTCTCATATAACCTCATCTATGACTCTCATAACGTTGCTTGTCTTACTCAGGGTTTCTCTCATATAACCTCATCTATTTCTCTCATAAAGTTGCTTGTCTTACTCAGGGTTTCTCTCATATAACCTAATCTATTTCTCTCACAAAGTTGGCAGTCTGTCTCAGGCTTCTCTCGCTGCCTTACAGATTCTACCTAAGATGGGTTGATCAAAGTTGTGCTGTCAAGCTGCTCCTGTTGTGGATCCAACAGTCTTGAAGGACATGTTCAACCGTTTAGTTATCATCATCATTATCAGCAGCATCATCGTCACCATCATCATTGTCGTCATCATCATTGTGACGGATAGGATGAAAATAGAAGTCCCTGAATTGACGGATGATAATGGTAGTACCCTTGAATAGCATCGGGGGCCCTGAATTTTGTTGTAATTTTATCGCCAACGTGGAATACCCACGTGTGCTGATTAGTATGCATCATTACCACGTGGGATTTCCCCACGCGGGATAATTAGTATGCAATAGTTATCATGCAGGCAGCCACGAGATTCGCTTTGTCTTAGGTTATGTTTAGCCACGCCTACTGTCTTATCTCTCTCGAGCGATTTAAATCAGCTAATTCTATACCTCTTTCTGTCATCCCGTCAAGAAGGCGTTGCCAAGAGGAAACGGCAAGCGGTCAGTATCAAAGACGGTTGTAGTCCTTAAGAACGCAGCAGAGTTAACACCTACGGTTCACACGTTAAAGCGAAAGGGTCTAAGAGGGTTAGAAATCTCTGCCGGACCAAGAGATACGGGGAAAGTCGGGCGGTAGATAGCGGGGAAGAAGTGCTTTGATTCGTGGCCAAGACGAACAGAGTTCCCTAGAATCAAGAGAGATGAGGAATATCACAGGCGGCTATTATTTTCCATTCATTAACTATATATTGGTACCACTGAAAAATGCAGTTATCATTCGCGATATGAGAGTTGAAGAAATGCCTAGCTTATATTAGAATCTAACAAGATTTCTTTTGGATTTCTTCTATATTGGAGTCTGAATTCATTCTGTGTGCTGCGGTAAAATATATTAGTCCTGAGTGATTCAGTAGTTTAGATTCTTCATTTTATTTCACTGGATTTTTGTGATAAATTTAAACCTATTAAATAACTCATAGCAAAGTTTTCCAGATGTAATCGAAGAATGTAACTATCCGTTATTTCCCGAGAAAAAGACGTGTAACATAATTATAAAACGCTAGGCGATCGTAATTGTTTAATGACCATATATTTCTATTTTATCTCGTGTAAATTTTGAGTAATTAACTGTTCATAGCTAGTGTTAAAAAACGATGCATTAGCTAGTCACTCGTGTAGTTCTTTTAATATAAATAATTAAATACCGGAGTGATTTTACAGGTCTTACCTAAAAACGCGGGAGTTAGAATTAATTATAGTAGAATTACCTGTTATCTATATTCTCTTTTATACAGGTGGTCATACCTTTTGCGATCCAACGGTTTTATAGAGAGTCATGTTCAGATGGCTTATGGAATCTCAAATTATATGTTCCTAAACATACAAAAACATTGACAGTAAAAAGCTGATGTTAGAGACCCTTTTAGGTCCACCTTCTCAATGTTAATTGGTGTTAACTGTTAAAAACTGGAACGGGACAAAATGCCAGAAGATTTTTCTATATTAATCTTATAAAGTTCCCTGGCCTGATGAGGCAGAACTTACATCACAAATTTCTTTAATCAAACCCATATGACAGTAAACAGTGTTCCTAACACCAAGTATACAGAGAACATTTACATCTATTTTCAGTCAGAGAACAGACTGGGAGTAACATTCCGATGTGGGGTAATATCTTCACATTCACTACGACAGAAACCTAGAAACAACTTATCCCCCTTCAATACCTGCAGTGCGAAGAGACATACCCGCCAGGAAAAAATACAATCAACGCTCCAATTCAGCGAAATCTCCGAGAGAAAATAGCAGTTACCTAGACGGAGTTTTTCTGAGCCTGAACTGTACAAATAACCGGACATATAATAGTCTTAAATACATTGTGTTTTGATTTAATTCCATGGATGTATGCAGTGTCGGCAGAGGGTAAGTTTGACTCTAGTGAGCTCACTGAATGTATGTAGAGCGTGAAACGGAACGAAAGAATTTATTTTCTTAAGTTACTTCTAATATAACACCTTCTCTTTTATCGATCTCTCACTAAGTCTGAAGGCCCACGGGATAGTTAAATTAAGGACCTACCTGTTACCTGTCCTGACTACTCCCCATTCCCATTGTTAATCATTAGTTTTGATCTTTTGGGTAAACAACCTCGGGTTGGATCATTCCTAGTTTCCATATTCCAGAGGGAGGGTCTAAGAGAGTACAATTTTTCTTTTCTCTTTTGTAACGATAATTCACTGATGTAATGATAACGATGTTTTTGATGTTGTAATAAACCTTAAGCTATTTGGTGTAGGTCAAAACCTTCCCCTGCCATATAATTATATGTGGCCCCCATAGTTTACCTGTTCGTTTCTACGTATGTACGTATTTATGTCACAAAATTGTTTGTGTGTGCGTACGAGAGGATAGTGTATTTAAATCAGTATCTAGTGAGAAAATACGTCTCCATTAAAGTGTGTCGTACTAGATAGGTTGGGTTGAGCAATTACTCAATCCAAGACAGTATTTTTTCTTACACCTGTACTCCTCGTAAACAGGACTATTTCTCACACCTTTCTCTCACCTAGATCTCACCATCTCACCGCCAAGTAGTAAAATGCTTCGGTTATATCTGATTTTATATGTGTTCCCTGTGCTAGTTTTATTGGAAGTTATCTTTTATTATTGTTTTTATTTCGACCTGTCCTTGGTGGCGTACTGAGGGGGGGGGGGGTGCGAGGGGCGGTTTGTCCCGGGTGACAGCCAGGAAGGGGGTTGCCTTTAGACATTATTATGACAGTACTGTACTGATAAGAAATCTACTTGCAAGCATAATCAATTGTTCTGTGTCTTTTATAGGGGGGTGCAAGAGGACGGAAGCATCCGCCCCAATCCGTTAAGTACGCCCCTGCCTGTCGTCTCATTTGCGTATATTTTGTCGAGTATCAGAAAGATTTCTTTCCCTTCATTGTCACTTGTGTTAGTTGTTGATTAATCTGTATACATGGATCTGGCAGCTGTTTATGTAGATCGTTATGTTTTTAATTATTATATAATATACTGTATGGAGGGTCTGATAATCTAGTTTTTCATTTTAATATACTTTACTTCTTAGTTGTAATCAGATACTGTAAATGAATGCTTTTATACTACTTATAATGTTGCATCGCCATTAAATTAATACTTGAAGTATGTTGGAGAATGTCTGGATAACTAGCAATAAAAGATGAGTAAGAGGAAGGGTAAAATGTAAGACAGGCCTATATGCACGATTCTCATCTATCAGTCAATACCCTTTACCTCCCTAAGGAGCATAGGTCATAAAGCTGGATCTCGTACAGTGGAGGCGTTAACAATTCACTCCCTGTGACAGTATCCTCTTGGGACTCACAGCCGCTCACTTCTGAGAAATTTTTTCCGCATACGCTACAACACACGAAGTCCCTAGTCATTCAACAGCAGATTTCCAATATTTCACGAGTTTTTATTATATGCCACCATTGCCGTAAATTTAGATAGGTTTGAAAGATATTTATGGTCCCGCCTGAGTAGAGTGGATGGTGATAGTACGTGAGAAGTAAAGGTGTGAGAATATATTTCACGAGTGGATAGTTTAAGGAGAAGATCTGTCTCTGGAATGAGTAGTTTCTCTACTCCAGCCTATCTGTACGACTATAATTTAGTATAAGACAATCTTGCACCTCCCTATATCTAGAAATATAGGTTTAACTAAACACACACAACTATGCTATGTGACAACAAGACACACAAACGTGAAAACTATGGTAAATTGGGTATGGGTCTGACCAACACACAAAGGTAAGTTCTTTTGTTGTTTATTATCATTTAAACTTTACAACATCGAATATCTAAAGAAAGATCAAATAAAATCAGAAGTTCATACCTAGAAAAATAACAGAATACATGTACCCTCCCCCTTATTGAGAAGAAAAGAACCCAACAAGTTAATAACCCCAAAGGGCAAAGGTTAGCACTATGTTACAGCATAGACAGTAAAGAAAAGAACATAGTTCCTAATAAAACTATCCAGTAAAATAAACAAGATTTAAAACAGAATCCAGATAATACAATTTTTCCTGTAACAAAGAAAATATTCACTCTCTCTGACATACGTGACCACTCAATCATGCTTACCCTTTTCTTGGTGAAGAAATCTCTTTGACATACAATGCCTGAATATATATATTTTCCAGTGTTGTTTATCTTCCAAATTGGCCCCAGTCCCTCCTTTAATAATTAAATTTTTATAAGGGAACGCCTAAGTTGGTGGTTGATTCCTGGGTAGACAAATGTCACTTCGAATAGTTAATGTAGCAAAACCGTGATCTCGTGTTCACATTAAACAGTAGACAGTACTTCCAATATATAGAGAAAAACATCTGGTTGCTGAAAAACTGTTAATTATGATGGTAAATCCTATCGGCTGGCTCTGGGTGAGTGCCGATTTTGAAACAGCGTAACTTGCTAGATAAATTCGCTGATACGACTGTCAAAAGTCAGATGGAAATGTTATTTTTGTTACGCCACAGTGGGCTTAAAAAATTGAATATCTGGGTATTTGTAAGTCCAGTTAACTTTACTATTTAAAATGTTAATTTGTCTCTTTGGCCGATCCTGTTCACAACTGAACTTGGGGACGCGTAAGCCAAGAAGAAGACAACATTAATCAATCAGTAGATGAAGAAAAAGGACCAAAATAGACCGCTGGTCGCCGTTTGATCAGGTCGGAAATTCAGAATGAAATCCCCACGAAGGCTATTAACACACCTTCCACAATGGTTCTAGACTATATGTTTAGACTATCCGAAAAATTCTGAGCGACAACTGATAACTGGTTTGGGGAGCCACAGTTTTATATACATTATTGTCTCTCTGATCTATAGATGACGTTACTTTTCACACTATAGCGTATAGCAGAAAACAGGAGACTACGTTTCCCCCGATAAATGGTTTACCACGGTCGCTCTGTCGGCGTTGTTAATCGACAACAGAGACTGACAACAGAGATTTAAACCGTGTAACGGGTTTCTGTAGATTTTCCCCGTTTCTGGAGATCAAAGATTTGTCTCCCCCTGTATGTACGAACATCAAAGGGTCCCTCGGGAAAATATTTCTGCCCGATCGTCGTCACTTCAAAGAGGTCCGGTGTTTCCACGTGCGTCTGTCTGATATCTTGATGATTGACAGATCTGCTCGCTTGAGAAACTCAGGTAAACAAACCAGGTTCGCTCCCTGTTATGACTGGCAGGTCGCGGAAGTTGGTAATATTTCCGTTTGTTTACGTTTCAGGGAAAAGAGGCGTGGATTAAAAATGAGTAAACGCAAGCTGTAAGTTGCATCGCTTTGCTAGCGAATCATGGACGCTATGAGGTCACGAAAACTGTCCGACACTGTAGGCTATATTTCCATTATACGTCACAACCATAATCTGATTATGTTTCAAGTGATTTCTAATTTACTGTATGGATGGTTTAGATTTTGTTTGTTTGTCTGTTTTGGTTTTTTTTTTCATTGCTTTCTTTTATTTATTTATTTTTTAAAAATTTAATTAATTAATGTTTTTTTTTTACATACTTAAATTTGATCAAGACTGAAAATTACAAATGTATGCTGTTATTTTACCTTGATAATGTTGTATGCTTAAATAACGCTCAAAATACATGTGCGATTGAAAGGATAGTATGCAAGATGACAGAGAGAGGAAGGGCAGAATGTAAGACGGACCTGCGTGCCCAATTCTTAACCCTTTGAAAATAAAGTTCGTTCGTTCATTCGATGTAACTTTGCTGTATGCGCATTATTGATAGAGCTTTTCTTTGTGCTTCGATCTGGATTTTTTTAAAATCTCAATTCTGGAAATATTCCATTTCAAGTCGAGGCAGCTGTGATGTCTCTAGTCCCCCATGTTGCCATAACCGGAAGTGAAGCTGAAGATTAGCTAGCGTACAACTGCGCTGAAAAGCTACCGTATCCTTTTAGGTCACCGTACCCCTTGGTTTTAATAAACATTCCCGTGCCCTATATTCAGTATGAGAGGGAATAAAAGATAAAGTTTACCGTGCATATGTACATAAGAAAACAAGTTTTCAGATTAATTAGTTTTTCATAAAGAAAACTTTACATAACAGTACTTTTTATATATCATGAAGTTGTTAAATGTTTACCAGAACACAGTCAAATAAATCAGCGAGTCCCTTGATTACGTTTCTGGTTAACCAACAGTTTTATTCTTGGTACAGTTTTTGACAGAGATAATCCGATATCTTGTTCAACCCCGATATCTTGTTCAACCCCGATATCTTGTTCAACCCCGATATCTTGTTCAACTTCGATATATTGTTCAACCCCGATATCTTGTTCAACCCCGATATCTTGTTCAACCCCGATATCTTGTTCAACCCCGATATCTTGTTCAACCTCAATATCTTGTTCAACCCCGATATCTTGTTCAACTTCGATATCTTGTTCAACCTCCAGTTTATTTCTTGCTTTGAGTTGATTGAGAAGAAAACTTGCCATTATCTCTTCAATCCACAACTTTTTTTTTCCACTAATGCTAGTACTTTTGGACTGTTTAAATAACATAATATAGTTATCTCCCAAATATTTCCCATTGTCGTACAAGCATCTCGTACCCCGTGGGGGATGGGGGGGGGGGAAGTTTACCCCAAGTTGTGGAACCCTAAGTTTTACCCAAGAAAAATGTTGTGGAACCCTTTCTCATATAATTCGCAAACTTTACCTTTTTCCTTTCTCTTAAACTGAGAATCGCGCTAGGACGATATTACGTAGATGTCAGGGCTGCAGGGCGTCATAAGGCGTGATAAGTCGGTTCGCTGAACACAGGACGTAGCAAATCGTCTACATTCTCACCGAGCGCGCGAGCTTCTTCTCGGCATTAGTCCCGGTGAGGTGTGATACTTTACATCTGCACCGGGCAGTATCCAGACATTTGGCTGGAAAATCCCAAACTGACACGGCGCTCACTGGGCAATGGAGTCAGGCTGTCTGGGATTTGAAACTGACACGCGTACATCGTGGTCAGTAGGTGACAGTTACGACACGCGTTAAGCGGACGTAAATGTTGGGAGTAGGGGAGATAATTTCGCTTGGCGAAATAAGTTTGGGCCCGTTGTCTGATTTTAAGATATTGGCCAAGTTTGAAACTTTAATTTCATTCTCGCTCATAGACGCCACAGTAGATAGGTCGCTCGAAAAACAGAATAGCTGTTAGCGAAGATCTCAGTTTGTTTCGGCAATTTGTCGAACTTCTAGACTTCCAGAAATATTTTCAGCATTTTTATTCTTAAGTGTGCGACTACCTGTAATTCTGTGGTTGAGGTAATTAATATGATAGATATATAGATTTTGTGAGTGTTAAAGTGTTAAATCGCTTAATTCATTTTAATCTATTTCTTTAGCGCAGAAGAGAAATAAAGTGGTAGGCTATTATATTTTCTAGGGAAGCATTCAGTGGAAAAGCAGACTAATTAAAATTTCTAGCTTATAACGGCAATTGTAGCTATTTATGAAATTTAATTTAACTGCTAATACTCAGTCGAGTGTATTTTTCTAAACTAACGTATAAACTCTAGAATCCAGCCTCAGGAATGATGACGGGATACGCACGTGTTCCTAATTTATGAGGAATGCTGATTTTTAAATATACCTTACGTCACGGGAAGTTTAAATGATAAGCAAAGCTCTCTGCTTGCAAGTTTAAATGTAAGTTATAACCAGTTCAGATTCTGTGTATTATATTATATGTGTTATTTTTCCTCCACACAGTGAAAGTTTTGGGGTGACCCTAACTTTACCAGCACCTAGTAGTAGTTTCCATACTTGTGAAGAAATAGACAGTCCTTATTTTGAACCACGTGGGTTTTCTCAAGTAACACTGATCTGACGGTGCAAGTTAGACAGAAATACTAATATCCCTATAACGGGTTTTCAAAGACTGTAATGATAAATACTGGACCTTGGAGCCAGCACTTAATTTCTTCTAGAAACTCTATATAATTTGCTGCCTGGCGGCGTGAATATTAACAATCATTTCCCGACTAGATTATATCTTGTGGACAAATCTGTGGTGTGACTAAAGTGAATCCTATACTGAGGGAAGGCACCGACCTGACATTCATCATTTTTTTTTAAACCTACGCTATTGACACTGTGCTCTGCTAACTCCCGCGCCTGGAATAATTGTTAGGTGACTTAATCAGACATTTGAACAAATTTGCATACCCAAGTAGTCGTTCCCGGAGACTCCAAGGTAGATAAGTCTTTTGGAACTGGGGACTTCTTGGCAGAAGACTGCATTTTTTTGAGTCTGTGTGAAAATCTAAAATCAATGTGTTCCAAGAGGCAGCAAGCAAAGTCGTGAGTACTAGTGTGAGAAGCCATGGCGGAATGAATGAGTGTACGCTGGTTTGAGTGATATTTTTCACTATTATATCTTTGACACCCTGTTGCTGTCCTATTTATTTTTTTTTCAATCTGCATAATTTGTTGCTAAGGCTAGAGTTCTTGTGTTTTTGTCTTAGGTTAAATCAGATTTTTTTCAAACTCTGTGCATATAATTACGAGATAAAACAAAGAAAAACTCTTAGACTCAAACCCTATGTATCTGTGACTCTGGCGCCATCATCTGTTCTCTTAACGGGGCCGGGCTAAACCTAGAGTTAACACTATAACGGGGCTATCATCCTTGCAACATTTCCTTGATTTTTTATGACTATGTGTATATGTATTTTCCTAGATGTACTTTCTTTGATGTTGTGAGCCGATTTTTCCTGATATTAAAATCGCTCTTGAACTAAATAATCGTGTTTGGTCAGCTCGTTCTAGATAATATATATATCATTGTTATAGTTTTTCCCACGTCTGTGTGTTTACCTGTCGTCACGTGTATGTGCGTGCCTGTGAGTGATAGAAATATACGTAATATGTATATTGGTGTAGTCTGTCTGACGCTGTAACAACTGTTGTAGAAGATAGGTGAGAGAGAGAAGAATTCTTTTCGCTTTCAGAGACAGCCACTATATCAAAATCTATCATCTCACGTGTGTGGAAATTCTATTACCTTTCACTAACTCTCACTGAGTCTATCCCCTATTCAAACCTATTCAGAAGGGACCAAACCTAGTCTTAATTATCCTATCGGAAATCTACGACAACAAGGAAAATTGAGCTCAGACCACCTGCTACCCAGCAGGCAAACTGGGGACACGCTGGGGCACAGGTCTAACGAAACACTGTAAACTAACCCGCATCTTTTTATGATGTTTTAAAAAAGTTTTTGTTTTCTCATTTACTTGTTCTGCACGTGTTGTGCGGCATCCTACTCAAAAAGCTGTAGCTGTTAATTGTTTGTTATGTTATGTTATTCTCGATCCAAGATTTACACCCACACACAAGTACTCTCAATGGTTCCGCCATAGATGGTGAGATTCTGTATCTGGCTTTCATGAACAACCACCAGTCATGATCTACCATCATCTACAGTCGCCTTAAGTTTACTCTAACACACTTCTTCTCCCTCCTTCCATCCCAATTTCCTTCCAGCGCCATCTTGATTGCAGAAATGTCATTAAGGTCAATGTAATTCCATAGCAGATACTGCCGTAGGGAAATTAAATGTTCAGACGTCAAGATACTAAGTTCAGTTTTATGAGGTAGGTAACCAGCTCCCTTCCTCGCTGCCTTTGCCTTCACTAACTCAAGAGCAAGGTACCCATTTACAGCTGGGTGGAGTGGAGCGTGACGCTACCAGGTTTCTTTTCCGGAAGTCGTTTACTTTGTTGCCGAAAGACCTAATATCTAACTGCCTGACCAATCAAACGCTTTCGACATGCCAGTAGGAAAAACAATTGTGAGTCTTTTGAACCTCAAGGGGGGAGGGGGTTGTCATTGTGGACTTCCATTAATATAAAATTGAAATATGTAAATGTCATAGGACATAAGTCAGGGTCACAGGACACGTGACATGACAATTTGTGCTAGTCAGGGTCATAGGACACGTGACATGACAATTTGTGCTGTCACTTTAACGACCATACTCATTTATTATTCAAAATGTCACCCGGAGTGAGCGAAGAAGCACACGGACTTTCACAATTGACAAGGGCTTGGCGCTGAAGGTCACGGGAAAACTTCTCGATCCGGGTGTTTTCTATAATCTCGTGCTAGTGCCAGCTGTAGGGTCGCTGCTGTAAGGGGATAATAAGAAATAATAATTTTAGACACATCCGGATATGACAAGGATTACGGACATGAGACATGAAAAAAAAAGAAAGAAAACAAACACACACAATACCCGACACACACACACACACACACACACCGTGTGTCTAGTATACTGTTCTTTGTAAAACCGACTCAAATACAACATTTCATATTCTTTTTCCAACTTCTATTTTCTTCTCTTCCCCCCCCCCCCCTCCCACCCCCTCCCACCCCCAGTCTCTGAAAATACAAAGACGGAATAAGACTACTGTAGCCTCAGGCATGTCGTACAAGTCGACTAATATGAGGTTGGGTATGTGGCTGACAATCTCATCATATAAAACAACAAGTCGACTAATATGAGATTGGGTATGTGGCTGATAATCTCATCATATAAAATAACAAGTCGACTAATATGAGGTTGTGTATGTGGCTGACAATCTCATCATATAAAACAACAAGTAGACTAATATGAGGTTGTGTATGTGGCTGACAATCTCATCATATAAAACAACAAGTCGACTAATATGAGGTTGTGTATGTGGCTGACAATCTCATCATATAAAACAACAAGTCGACTAATATGAGGTTGGGTATGTGGCTGACAATCTCATCATATAAAAACAACAAGTCGACTAATATGAGGTTGTGTATGTGGCTGACAATCTCATCATATAAAACAACAAGTCGACTAATATGAGGTTGGGTATGTGGCTGACAATCTCATCATATAAAACAACAAGTCGACTAATATGAGGTTGTGTATGTGGCTGACAATCTCATCATATAAAACAACAAGTCGACTAATATGAGGTTGGGTATGTGGCTGACAATCTCATCATATAAAACAACAAGTCGACTAATATGAGGTTGTGTATGTGGCTGACAATCTCATCATATAAACCAACAAGTCGACTAATATGAGGTTGTGTATGTGGCTGACAATCTCATCATATAAAACAACAAGTCGACTAATATGAGGTTGTGTATGTGGCTGACAATCTCATCATATAAAACAACAAGTCGACTAATATGAGGTTGTGTATGTGGCTGACAATCTCATCATATAAAACAACAAGTCGACTAATATGAGGTTGTGTATGTGGCTGACAATCTCATCATATAAAACAACAAGTCGACTAATATGAGGTTGTGTATGTGGCTGACAATCTCATCATATAAAACAAATTGCCTCATAAACCACAGCTACAAAAGTATGTAGCTACTTGGCGCAGGCTTCCTTTCAAGGGAACCAGCTGGGGGCTCCATGCTCTATAAGGAGCGTAAAGTAAAATGACAATGTCAGTTATACCAGAGCCGCCTTCATTAGTTATACAACTAACATGTCAGTTATACCAGAGCCGCCTTCATTAGTTATACAACTAACATGTCAGTTATACCAGAGCCGCCTTCATTAGTTATACAACTAACATGTCAGTTATACCAGAGCCGCCTTCATTAGTTATACAACTAACATGTCAGTTATACCAGAGCAGCCTTCATTAGTTATACAACTAACATGTCAGTTATACCAGAGCCGCCTTCATTAGTTATACAACTAACATGTCAGTTATACCAGAGCCGCCTTCATTAGTTATACAACTAACATGTCAGTTATACCAGAGCCGCCTTCATTAGTTATACAATTATATAAACCTTGTCTAAACTGAATGGCGGCCTTTAACTTTTGTCCAGTAGGATATATCTACGGTTACAACTCATGCATGCTCTGTCTACACTAAGACATAATCTACTTAATCTACTTCCATACTCGTAACAAAGTGTTAACATCAGTGTCAGTGGCGAAATTAAACATAGAAGGGTTAACATCACTGGTGAGATTAAACATAGAAGGGTTAACACGACTTGTGAAATTAAACTTAGAAGGGTTAACATTAGTGGTAAAATTAAACATAGAAGTTTTAACATCAGCGGTGAAATTAAACATAGAAGTGTTAACATCAGTGGTGAAATTAAACATAGAAGGATTGATTAGAAACTCACTCATCTTGTTAAATTGTTATATCTTCGCTTGTTTGTATTGGTTAAACATGAAACACTTGTCAAAGGAAGGAGCGATAACTGTCATTAGACCTCAATGTTTTCATTTCTTTCGTCTGTTATGTAATAAAATGTCAGCATCTTGACGTTTGTGTCATATAAATACCGTGATAATAAACTTTCAGGTGTCTATTCTTTTGTTGTCCTCTTTCTCTCTCTCTTTCTTTGTCGTTCTTTCTCTGCCTCTTTCTCTCTCTCTTTCTCATCTGTGTGTCTCTCTCTATCTCTTTCCTTGTGGTCTCTTTCTCTCTCTCTTTCTTTCGCCTTTTCTCCATCTTTCTCTCCCTCACTCTTTATCTCTCTTTCTCTGTTCCTCTTTCGCTGTATCCTATTTTATATCTCTTTTTTCACTCTCTCTTTCTCTGTCTCGTCAATTTCACGGGAAGATATAAAGAATGTCTGAAACAACCGTTGGGTTCAGTGCTGAAAAGAACAGACAAAGAAAATATGCCGAGCATTCATATAACCAAGATAAACCCGGTGTAGCAGGCCACATTAAGACTCAGACCAGACTATACCAGGGTATAATCGGCCTAGGCCATAAAAAACCCCATGGCATAATCTCTGAGCTAGATCCCGCCCCCCACGGGCCGATAATAAAAACAGTTACGACAACGCTTGTTGATTTTGAATGACAACTACAATATGTAATGTAGTCTTTGTCTGTCTCAAGATGGACATTTTAGCAGTCAACATTAAAAAAAGAATCGATATATATTTGACACATTGTACGAACACTTACACACTATCTCTTCACAGTCAAGATTCAGGAAATTGGGGGAGGGGGGAGTGGGTGGTAGTTTAATGTTTTAAAGGGGAAACAATTAAGACTTATAAAATTCAACAACAAAAGAGCTTTCAACCTGTGTGATTCTTACATACATGAAACACAAAGGATAGCGTTTTGTAGAGGACGTTTTGTGAATACAGACAGAATTGCCGTTGTTCATTTATGTAGGTGGGTGGTAGATATACTGTATTAGGATATTAACACATATTGAAAACTGGGCGCTGGTCCCAACAAAAACAACCGATAACGTTGTGTTCACCTTAGTGTCAATTTCAATAATAAAACTGTATATGCTGTGTATTTACGGAACTCGGCAGAACCTATTTAGAAAATATATTGTCTTTGTTTTCTGACTACAAGCGATAATTATCCTTGAACATCTGACCTGTGAATGAGCAAACAAACAATATTTTCACAAATAAAAGACACAAAACGTCCAAGTGTTACCGTGGCCCAAAAGAGGAGTAAAGAATAGTAAAACTGCTGCTACCTACCACGCATGCCGCATGAGACGACGACGGAGGTTTACCCTGTCCTGCGGAAATTTCTTAAAACTGATAAAACTTCATAAAAAAATAATTCAGGCATTCAAGACAAATGGTAAGAAACGAACGAACAAACAAACGAAATCTTTATTTCATTAGGGTAAAGAAATAGGAATTATTTATTTTTTACATTACAGTACTGCAATAATGTTATTCTCAAAGTCTTTTCATATCAAAGCATTCTTAACTTCAATAATAATAATAATAAAAATCAGTAATATCAGATATCTCCTTTCCTCTCTGTCACGGGCTATTCTGCTCAGACTTAAGTTAAGCATAGAAATTCTTTTCTTTGACTGCAAAACAAGTACCTCAAGGAACGAGGGGAAAAAGTCCAACGCAAGGCCACATTCTTTTCTAGCATACATTAGATAAATTACTACTCAGTAGTTGTAAAATATGCTTTATTCAACAACCATCCAATCAACTAACCAACCACCAACATTAACCATAAACCTAACCTGAACCTTAACCCTAACCCCAACCCCTCCCAAATTCCCCTAAACCTAACACCAACCCTTACCCCAGGAGACCTGCAGCAAAACATTCAATTGCTCTTTCAGCGACTGCATAAGCCTAACCCCAAAGCCCAAGCTTATGCCTAAGCCTAATCCTATGCATAACCTAAGCCAAAGAATAACTCTAAGCCTAACCCTAACCGAAACCCAAACGCTAACCCTAACCCCAGGAGACCTGGAGCAAAGCATTCAATTGCTCTTTCAGGGACTGCGTGTGAATCAATTTTGTTTACCCTTGACCTGATGGAGTAGTCGGACTTTTCTTTCTTTGTTTTGGAAATGGCATGGTCCGAAGTGAACACACGGTCCGAAGTGTGTCACGGGATCGCATCCTCTTGCTTTGCAGTTGTGGTCCACTAATGGTCACCACGCAAGCCTATCTAAAAGTAGGTCGTCCAAGGTATCTATCTTCACGCAAGATTACTCTTGGCAAAGATGTAGATAGAAGATGAATGACTTTTCTACCTTAGGGGAGCCTTCACAAGATATTCCCAGAAGTCAAGAACAAGCGCTGCTAAAGGGCTGAACAAATTTATTAATTTATTATCTGGTCCGTCGCCTTTTGTGGTTATGCTTTGATTCTGGCCCATCAAGCCCCCAGTTGAAATAATCCAACGAATGGCTCTATATTTATATATATGTATTTATCAAGAAAAACTGGCTCATACGTTTGCTTTCGTACATATAAACTGAATCAACTATTATTGTTTAGTTTAAAATAACATACAACAAATTTAATAGTCAATTAGTTCAACAAGTTAAAATAAGGATTAAATGGGGCGAAAGTTATATTAAATTTTTCCTCTTTGAGGTTTTGGTAGGGCGTTAATAATGTCCGTATTTTTGCTGTAGCCTGTTATATAACACTTAGCTCCAGATGAGTCCTGCATATGTGGTTTCCGTCACTTCTTTTTGGTGATGAGCACACTTCTCCATATAATATGTTTTATCACTCAATACTCGTCGCTACTCCCGTCGGGGTCTGGGCTCGCTCTTCTATCGGGTTTCCCGCATGACTAGTCAGAAACAATCACCATCTCTTGCAGTAGTGGTTCATGCATAAACTATTTTCATATGTTGAGGTTGCCAGCCTCATATATATAACCACTTAGAAAGAAACCTGTAAAATTTAAATTAGTAAATAAATTGTTTATACTTACCCCAAAATTTTGGGAATACACACTTCTCCTAGCGCAGATTAGAATGGACCCACAGCCCTGTATTTAGATGCTGTTCGAATCACTTAAGTCTGAGAAATTCCTCTTATGACGGGTGAGACACTTGTTCTGGAAATCTATAATTCCTCTTATGACAGGTGAGACACTTGGTCTGGAAATCTATAATTCCTCTTATGACGGGTGAGACACTTCGTCTGGAAATCTATAATTCCTCTTATGACAGGTGAGACACTTGGTCTGGAAATCTATAATTCCTATTATGTCGGGTGAAACATTTGGTCTGGAAATCTATAATTCCTCTTATGACTCCTTGTGATAAAATTCCCAAGTTTCCAGTCTTGTATTAAAATTGCGGGTTTACTTGTAAATTCCAAGGTTGCCCAATACTCGATCTGGTACTTATAGTTGTGGAATTGTAAGTCCTATCCTCTTTCTTCTTGCTTGTAGGAGGTGTTGAGTTGACGCTGCGATGCAGTCTGTCTGTTCTGTGTGTTGTGACTCCGAGTTTGTTAGATTATATCTCACAATCCTTAGTTTCAAATCCCAGCTGTGTTTCCTGCTGAATGTTCCAATCAATTCATTGTAGCTTCTGGCGAACCAATCAAATCTATCTAGCACTGCTTGGGTGGGGAAGTTTATCCTTACTCATCCCACGCGTATTTGAAAATATTAAATTTAATATACACGCGTGGCCTCTTACACAGTGATGTCATATCGTTACCAAAGACTTCCGGCGCACCTCTGTTTATGACCTTTATCTGCGTGCCTCCGCCAGACAGATGTCTGGTCAGACCGTATGGTCTTCTTTCGTCGTATCACCATACCGTCTTGTGTCAACATGATCAACAGCTTTCCAATGGGGTCAAATGTTTGACCGCCCCGTTTCCACAAGCAGTCAGACAGATTAGGCGATAACATATTATCGCTGGCCGGGTAACCAAACCTGGCGAATCGTAACACCAGTCTGGGAGTGGAGTGTGAAACAATAAGATACGCATTACTCCCATAGCAAATACTGCCATTGGGGAGTGGCGTGTTAGAGAATTCACCAGGCTATGTCCAGCATAGAGCAAAATAGTGAAAATAACGAATGAAAAGGCATGATTTATGCCAAATAAAATCGATGACTGAGAAAATTAAGAAAAGGAAAGGATACTGCCGGAGGGCTGCAGGTGTGAGAGATCACACCAAAGAGCATGTTCAGAAGTTTTGTCACAAAGTGAACACACGGTCCGAAGTGAACACACGGTCGGAAGTGAATACTCGGTCAGAAGTGAACACACGGTCCGAAGTGAACTGAAATTTATTCATTTTAATTATACGCAAGAAAGTCATATAATCCCTAGACTGCTGTTCAATAATAGTGAGGCCTCATCACAAACTTCACCGTGTTACCGATTGAAAATTACACAGCTAAAGTCACTAGACCTAAAAGTTCATTTAGTTTTTACAGCAACAGTATTCAGGTTGAAAAAGAAAAAAAAACAAAGTCGACGATAAGTGAGTACATTCCACGCCCCAATACATGTTTGAGAAAACAAAATATAATTTAAAACTGCGACTCCAGGGTTCTCTGTTCAGGGTTTATCAGATTGTATATATAATAAAAGGGGCCTATAGCTTTCATTGAACAATCAAAGGGATAAACAACCTTCATTGGACAAAGGTGTCCATAGCCTTCATAAAATAATCAAAGTGGTCCATAGCCTTCATCAGACAATAGAAGGGGTCCATAGCATTCATCGGATAATCAAAGGGGTCCATAGCGTTCATCAGATAAACAAAGGGGTCCATAGACTTCATCAGATAAACAAAGGGGTCCTTAGCGTTCATCAGATAAACAAAGGGGTCCATAGACTTCATCAGATTAACAAAGGGGTCCTTAGCGTTCATCAGATAAACAAAGGGGTCCATAGCGTTCATGATAAGGTGTTGTTTTACTTCTGTGTTGTTGTAATACAGTTCACCCTATCTTTGGACACCCGAATCAAGGTAGACACCGACAGATGGTTGTGGTAAAGTGGGATATTATAAATATTTATAGGGGACTTAGTGTACTGACTGAGATCAGCTGTGAAGGTATCTGTATCTAATAAGGGTAGTGTATTACAGATGACCTTACTTGCTACCACATATTTATACCTCAGTCAGAATTATTCTGGAATATTGTGATGACTACGTTGAATGTCTAGGGTATGTATATGATGAAGAGTAAGTCACAACAACAACAGACAGATAAACAATTTAATTTATTCCACCACACGTGACAACACTGTGACACTCACACACATTTAACACTCTATAAGACTATTCTTAAATGAGGCACTGGTAAATTTTCAAATATAAATATGTATTAATTACTGTCACTAATATATATGTGTCCTGATTCAAATACAAAGTGAACCAGGAATCACAATCAAGAAGTTTAATTACAAGTTATATGTACAGAATTTATCAATCTGAATCTTGTAGTGACATATTTTATTAACATTATCCTATGTGTGTCAGTTGTGTAGTAGTAAAATGAGGTAATACTGGTTTTGTTTTTCAAGCTATGTTGGTATTTGTCATCATGACTTCAAGTGTTTGTTTCTGTTGGAACTAGTATTGGAGATGTTCTCAGTTCCTGGCATTAAAACAATTAATTTCCCCTCTTACTTTTTATACAATGTCAGTTTAAGATGGGGTTACATAATGTTGAGCTTCGCTGGCCACATAGGCTTATCTTTCGTGATGGCGGCAGGAAAAGACTCCTCTGCTCGATAGCCTCCCTGTATTCTGGAGACACCTCACTGTTTGCTATATGGACCAAGGAGTATGCTGTCGGCCTCTGGATTCAGCAAAGCTCTGACCATGTGCTGCTCAATAACTTTAGGACCACAGTCCCTGAAACAAGAAGGTTGTACCTCCTACTTCAGAACTAATTTATACTCTATTTCTACACTGAGCACAATACATAACAAACACTGAGTTCAGAGCGGTAGGCCAACTGCTATCTTCATCTGAAACAATTTTCACCAGTATATTCCTCCCTAATGGTTATTACGCCTCTGCAATTCCAGCATTATTTCTTTCTAGTCAATAAAATAGGTGTCAGGGTACTGGTTGGCAATTCCATGTAGTTTTACTTTCCTCCGACACCTTCTGTTCAGGCTGGAGCATTATATAGGCTTTACCTCATGTTCGCTACTGAACCACACATATATACAGACATAAATTATCAATTTACATTCAATTTTCATTAAAAGATATCAAATATTTCAAGCTTACCACAATTCATGGAAATAATACAGAATTACGTTGACTGGCACTGAATATAGCACAATTTTCGATCTGCCGATGTCCCAGGCTTTTATTTAGAAAAATATGCACTGGCGCTCAACGCACTGGTTCTGTAGTAAGTTTATTTGCAAATGTGGTGTTGACCTGACGCCTCTAATTGACTATATTGGCAGGTCTAACCAATCATGCCATGTTTACACAGCTTTTCAAAAAAAGTACTCCTACTCACGTTTCCCCTAACAACAACGAAGTAGTATTTATAGTCCGACTAATCGTGTTTAGCCTTACATTTATTTTCCGCCAATCAAATAGGAGGTAACATAGAGACCCATTTCCCGTACAATGGTGGGGTGAAAATCTGCCACTGAGCGATTCTGATTTGGGTGTTGTCTGACATCCCTCACTATTTCTTTTGGCTATAATTTGGTAATTCCTAGACTATTTGCGTAACGTTTAACATATTTTTTGTCAGCAAGTCCTAAGGAACCCAAATATACAAATTTAAAGGAGCTAAGTGGCTGCGTTCAAAATATGCACTTTCTTCTACCTCCTGTTTACTTCGAATACGATGTGGTGTCTGGGTACTGTAATGTTTTCAAACGTAAACCAGTATAATGTCATGTTTCCTAATAAGAATTTTCAGGTTTTAAAAAACTAACTCTCGTATGGGTAGTGTTTTTTATCACTGTCGATTTGAAAAAAAGCTAGTGCTTGTGGCCTTACACGCGTGATGGTAGTAATTATGTATCGCGCGACTGTGGTAGTATTGCCTGCGTCCCCGCTTTCAGCCCTCCCTTCTTTCTATCTTTAGTCCATCTGTCTTTCGTTTTAGGTAACGTAGTGTATAAAAAGACATGAATGGAATTTTAAATGTAGGTCAACCTGCGTATATCAAGGTTTTTCTTAGAAATGCAGCACATGTTTTATCGTAGAAAGCGGGTATTGCAGAAGTAGGCTTTTACTATCAACGTGAAACGTTACAATTTGCAGACGAAGTATAAAACAAGGGGGATTTCGAGTACAGTCATTGTGACAGCACTGTTCTTTACCATTCTTCTTTCCTTTTATTGAAGTTATTTGTTAGGCTTTATATTTACGTTTTAATTTATATATGTGGATTAGAATATTTCATGACAATGGTGAAGGTGATGAAGAGGTAGGGTGTCTCTGGTCTGGTTTGCGTGGGTGGTGTGTTGACATTAGGTGTGCAGAACGTAGATGGATGTCCACACCGGACCACAGTACAAGTTACAGCAATGTCACACAGACTTACGATGATGAGTCAATAAAGGAACAGCTAGTAAGGTTTTCCCCATTTATTATAGTCACAGCAACAAGACGTAGACAAATCCATGTAGGCATGACACAGGAACATGGCGGATATGAAGACAGTTCACTACAGTTGCATGTACATAAGTTCCAATAAATATATGATTATCAAAGTGTTGCAGACTCCAATTTTATCTCTCATTCCACAACTAGCAGAAAAACACCGCATTACAGAACGGGTAAATAACTGTATAAATATCCAACAGTTTCATTCTGACTTTTCTTAGCTCGCACTTCTTAAGTCAACCCCAAACATGGCGGGCGACGAAAATAGCATAGTCCATCCCTCTAATCGGACGTATCAAAGATAGGCTGTCCTTTCGAAGATAGTCTTATATAACTCCCTCGTACATCAGGCGAGTTTTCACTTTCAAAGTTATAATAGCAATAACTTGTAATTCATCTGGTCTTCCACTCCAGATAATTATATATTAGGCCTCTATAAAACAGTAAACACTGTGGATTCCTCATCTGTAGACATAAGCGTCTAAGTTCAAAGGTATACCGCTAATCATGCGGGTTTTATAATAACATCTATTCTCCTGGGTCTCTGTGTGTAAATCTAAACCTAACGGTCTTAGATGGCTCCAACGAGCATAACAAGTAGAATACTCTGCCTTTCAACCATTCGTGAGCTCTCGTCACCGGTTGACTCAAAATATGATCCTTACAAAGGAAGTGTGAAAGTTTCGTTTTTTACCTTGCTACGAATTCCTAACACAACTTAGAAGCAACTGCCGTCTTCCTGACGAACAGATATAACACAGGGGACTTTAAATAACAGTGGAAGAGTTTCCATCCCCAGAGGCAATGCAGAGACGTAACCAGACATTTCGTCTGACAGACCCAGTTCAACAAAACGGCCTCCCGCACCGGAAATCTTTTCCAAACTCCACTAGTTCGGGCATGCACTGTTCGCATCACCTCTGGCCTAAGCAGTCAGCTGGTATAACCTTTTAAGAGGAGTAACTACATATTTACTTTCCCTCAAAGCAAAAAATGAGTATTCGCCCTTAGATTAGGGTTCTAAATCTTATTCAAAATATTTTCAAATATAACAAGTATACAGACAGACTACATTATCAGTTATGAAAACTGCACGTAACAGTTCATCAGATAAACAAAGGGGTCCATAGCGTTCATCAGACAATAGAAGGGATCCATAGCGTTCATCAGACAATAGAAGGGGTCCATAGCGTTCATCAGATAAACAAAGGGGTCCATAGCGATCGTCAGATAAACAAAGGTGTCCATAGACTTCATCAGATAAACAAAGGGGTCCATAGCGTTCATCAGATAAACAAAGGGGTCCATAGCCTTCATCAGACAATAGAAGGGGTCCATAGTATTCATCGGATAAACAAAGGGGTCCATAGCCTTCATCAGACAATAGAAGGGGTCCATAGTATTCATCGGATAAACAAAGGGGTCCATAGCGTTTCATCAGATAAACAAAGGGGTCCATAGCGATCATCAGATAAACAAAGGTGTCCATAGACTTCATCAGATAAACAAAGGGGTCCATAGCATTCATCAGACAATCAAAGGGGTCCATTGCATTCATCGGACTATCAAATGGGTTGATAGCCTTTATTGGAAAATCAGTCCATAGCCTTTATCGGACAATCAAATGGGTCCATAGCCTTTATCGGACAATCAAAGGGTTTCATAACCTGTATCGGACAATCAAAGTGGTCCATAGCCTTTATCGGACAGTCAAAGTGGTCCATAGTCTTTATTGGACAATCAACGGGGTCCATAGCCTTTATCGGACAATTAAAGTGGTCCATAGCCTTTATTGGACAATCAAAGAGGTTCATAGCTTTTATCAGACAATCAAAGTGCTCCATAGCACACAGCATTAACAAGGTTAAGAAACTCTTTTATAGGGACAATTATTTCCGCTGGAGCAAGTTAGCATGATAATGTCAAAATCAATCTTTTAAAGACTCTACAAAGTTTAATTCACTTATCTTCACATTTGTTCCGCAATTCTATATGTGTGTACTTTTTATAAATTCTTAATTTTTAATGTGGCACTTTCCGCGTTCCAGTCAAAGTCTCGTATGTCGTTCGTGACTCACTGTTAAAAAAAGCGAGCCTGTCCCAGAAAACTGGGATGAATGGAAGCCTTAGCGAATCACTGCTGTCTCTGAAACCACGTGGACGCGTTACTAGCGAAAGTGGGCGTCGGAGGTAATGAAGTTCTCGCGCGAAAACTCTCTTGGTTTAATTGGCAGAGTTAATTCCCTTACGTTCTCGTTAGTTCCCTGTGTCAGCTGTTCGAGTCCCAGCCAGCACGAGATTGACTAGGGATTGGGCAATTCTAGATGAAGCTGTTGCCCGTGCAGCGAGGCCCGGCCTGGACGGCAGAGGAACGGTCTAGCCGATACAGTCTGACACCAGTAGCAACCGCCTGTCACTAGTAGGATACGGAACTTGCCCTCCAATTCATCTTCCCTTTTAGTCATTTCTGACCGTATAAGGGATACAGACACCTCGAGAGCAGAGGGTCTGGGTGCCGGACACTCTACGTCCCCGAGTCATTGCTGACCATATAAGGGGACGCAGACACCTCGAGACCCGTAGGTCTGAGGAAAATGCCGGACTGCACGAGCGCTATCTGGAAACGGACACATCTCTCTGTCTCGATTTCTGATACTGGGAGGGCTCGAAGAAGGCACCACACACAGTCGTTAGAGACAGAAGTTCGCCGGTAAGCTGGATAGAATATATATGGTTGATAGTATATATATACGGTTGATAGAATATATATGGTTGATAGAACGCATAAGGTTAATAGAATATTTATGGTTGATATAATATATATGGTTGATATAATAGTACAGTTGTTAGAATACATATGGTTGATAGAATATATACAGTTGATACAATACATACGGCTGATAGAATGCATAAGGTTGATAGAATATATATGGTTGATATAATATATGCGGTTGATAGAATACATACGGTTGAAAGAAAACATATGGTTGATAGAATATATACAGTTGATAGAATATATACGGTTGATAGAATACATACAGTTGATAGAATACATAAGGTTGATAGAATATATATGGTTGATAGAATACATTTAGTAGATAGAATATATAAGGTTGATAGAATATAAATGGTTGATAGAATACATATGGTTAATAGAATACATATGGTGTAATGGCTTCGGCGTTGTACTGGCGACCAGGTGTTCATGGTTCAAACCCGGGCGTCGGCGTTTGAAGAAATGTTTACGGCCGGAAATTTGACTGAATAGCCTGAACGGCTCCTGTGATAAACCCTCTGTGGATGGGAAGGAGCGAAGCTCCTGACCGGGTTGGAAGGAAAGTCCTCAGGTTCCCCAGCCTCGCAATGATATGTCATTGGGCCGAAGGGCTGAAAGCCCAAGTGCCGCTGGTTAAGAAAAAAAAAAAAAAAAAAAAAAAAAAAAAAAAAAAAATAGAAACGATATAGTTGATAGAATTTATATGGTTAATAGAATATACGGTTGATAGAATATATACTGTTGATAGAATACAAATTGTTGGTAGAATATATATGGTTGATAGAATATATAAGGTTGATATAATATATATGGTTGATAGAATATATATGATTGATAGAATATATATGGTTGAAAGAATATAAACGGTTGATAGAATATATATGGTTGATAGAATATAAAATAATAATAGCCCCTTCAGTCATAATTGACTATGGGAATGCGCCCCTGAGGTGACAGCCCTCACCTGCTCCTTTTTTTCCTGGTTCGAAGTTTTCTCCTGCTTGTTGTGTGAGTTGATATGTACGGTTGATAGAATACATAAAGTTGATAGAATATATATGGTTGAAAAAATATATACGGTTGATAGAATACATATGGTTTATAGCAGAATATGGTTGATATAACATGTATGGTTGATAGAATATATATGGTTGATAGAATACATAACGTTTATAGAATGTATCTGGTCGATAGAATACATATGGTTGATAGAATATTTACGGTTGATAGAATATATACGGTTGATAGAATACATATGGTTGAAAGAATATATAAGGTTGATAGAATATAAATGGTTGATATAATACATATGGTTAATAGAATACATATGGTTGATATAATACATATGATTGATAGAATACATATGGTTGATAGAATACATATGGTTGTTAGAATACATATGGCTGATAGAATATATATGGCTGATAGAATACATATGGTTGATAGAATATATATGGTTGATAGAATATATATGGCTGATATAATATATACCGATGGTAGAATACATACGGTTGATAGAATATATATGGTTGATAGAATATATACGGTTGATATAATATATACGGTTGATAGAATATATATGGTTGATAGAATATATACGGTTGATAGAATATATACGGTTGATAGAATATATACGATTGATAAAATATATACTGTTTAATGCCGTCATCCTCATTTTCCTCTCTCTTGCGCACTCTCTGTCTCGCTCCATCCCTCTTTATCTCCCTCTCTCCCCGTCTTACTGTCTCTTCTCCCAGTCTCCCCTTCCTCTGTCTCTGTCTGTCTCTTTCTATTTCTCGTCCGGGCTATTGACCCACCAATTTAGAACAACGTCAAAGAGAATTTTCGGTTTCCGGCCCGCTCTAGCCCATTAACCGGCTCCTTGCTACAGACCCAGACCGACTGAAGAATTCATTATTGTCCGGCATATTAACAGTTCTTTTCTTGACTCGATTATCTCTGCGTCCTCGCCAGATAAGATTTAACATAATTGGTAATTAATAAATGCCAGGCCGTGGTAACAGTGGTGTCTCGTGTAGTGAAGGGTGGATACGAGCTAGTGCTAGGGTGACGCCCTTTTCAAATTCTCCTGTGTCCTACCAGTTTGTGGACGCCTCTGTCAGATATTGCAGAGACAGCACTGTGGAGTCGGTCATTTTTTAGAAGCGGGGTCGGGGTAGGTAAATAACGTCTCGACTACCACTGCCAATTTGACGACACTTAAGGTAGATCCCCGTGTGATTCATGACGAGACTTAAGGTAGATCCCCGTGTGATTCATGACGAGACTTAAGGTAGATCCCCGTGTGATTCATGACGAGACTTAAGGTAGATCCCGTGTGATTCATGACGGGACCTAGGATAGATCCCCGTGTGATTCATGACGAGACTTAAGGTAGATCCCCGTGTGATTCATGACGAGACTTAAGGTAGATCCCCGTGTGATTCATGACGAGACTTAAGGTAGATCCCCGTGTGATTCATGACGAGACTTAAGGTAGATCCCAGTGTGATTCATGACGAGACTTAAGGTAGATCCCTGTGTGATTCCTGACGAGACTTGAGGTAGATCCCCGTTTGATTCATGACGAGACTTAAGGTAGATCCCCGTGTGATTCATGACGAGACTTAAGGTAGATCCCCGTGTGATTTCATGACCCGTGTGATTCATGATGAGAGGTAGATCCCCGTGTGATTCATGACGAGACTTAAGGTAGATCCCCGTGTGATTCATGACGAGACTTAAGGTAGATCCCCGTGTGATTCATGACGAGACTTAAGGTAGATCCCCGTGTGATTCATGACGAGACTTAAGGTAGATCCCCGTGTGATTCATGACGAGACTTAAGGTAGATCCCCGTGTGATTCATGACGAGACTTAAGGTAGATCCCCGTGTGATTCATGACGAGACTTAAGGTAGATCCCCGTGTGATTCATGACGAGACTTAAGCTAGATCCCGTGTGATACATGACGAGACTTAAGGTAGATCCCCGTGTGATTCATGACGAGACTTAAGGTAGATCCCCGTGTGATTCATGACGAGACTTAAGGTAGATCCCCGTGTGATTCATGACGAGACTTAAGCTAGATCCCCGTGTGATTCATGACGAGACTTAAGCTAGATCCCCGTGTGATTCATGACGAGACTTAAGGTAGATCCCCGTCCCGTATGATTCATGACGAGACTTAAGGTAGATCCCCGTGTGATTCATGACGAGACATAAGCTAGATCCCCGTGTGATTCATGCCGAGACTTAAGCGAGCTCCCCGTGCGATTCGTGACGAGACTTAAGGTAGATCCCGTGTGATTCATGACGAGACTTAAGTAGATCCCCGTGTGATTCATGACGAGACTTAAGCTAGATCCCCGTGTAGATCCCCGTGTGATTCATGACGAGACTTAAGCTAGATCCCCGTGTGATTCATGACGAGACTTAAGCTAGATCCCCGTGTGATTCATGACGAGACTTAAGGTAGATCCCCGTGTGATTCATGACGAGACTTAAGCTAGATCCCCGTGTGATTCATGACGAGACTTAAGGTAGATCCCCGTGTGATTCATGACGAGACTTAAGCTAGATCCCCGTGTGATTCATGACGAGACTTAAGCTAGATCCCCGTGTGATTCATGACGAGACTTAAGGTAGATCCCCGTGTGATTCATGACGAGACTTAAGGTAGATCCCCGTGTGATTCATGACGAGACTTAAGGTAGATCCCCGTGTGATTCATGACGAGACTTAAGCTAGATCCCCGTGTGATTCATGACGAGACTTAAGCTAGATCCCCGTGTGTAGATCCCCGTGTGAGCAACCGACCCGATCAACAATAAAACTCTTGATTCTTAAGGCAGGGGATGTATTTATTTTTACAACCCATTCAGTGACTAAGGGCACACTGAAGCAAACATTAAACAAATAAACCAACAAACAAAACACCAAACACCCAACACCCAGCCAGTGCTCGATTGCTAATGTGTCATGTCTTTGTTCTTCTGCTACCCACACAGGGCGCCTCGTTTCGTTTTCTCTTGTCTGGACTGACACTTAAAAAGGCCGCTGCTGGCCATCGCATTCTTTATGTAGGCACTATGCTAATCACTCAACTTTAGTGCGCTGCGCGTATTAATTTGGCCACTTAAATAACACTCGCGATTATTGCTCTAGAAGGCACGAAAACACAAATATACACAACTATTTCTAGAGCAAAAACACAAATATACACAACTAATTTGTAGGCTTTATTATGGCCTAGTAATCAATCTTCTTCTTCGTCAGACTTTTCACATCCCAGGCTCGCGCCGTCACGTGGGCTGACAGTCACGGGGCTGCGCGCACATCGAAAACATATGGGCGATAAATATGCCATGAACATGAAGGGGGAAGCCGGGGTGTCTTACATGAAGGGGGAAGCCGGGGTGTCTTTACGGCCCCATCACATATCTCCCTCCTGATTTTGTTGTCGTCCCGACAACATCACTACCTCTGGCGCTTCAATTGTAACCTCTCAGATCGTTGGTGCTGCGCATGACTCTTTCTGAGCGGCGATGCTTTGGGCTGAGCTTCTGTAATAGGTACAACCCGGCTGGGGACTCTCTTGGTCGTCATGTCCCCAGTTGCACGTAGTCGGGCTGTCAGCCGCTGTGGTCTAGAAGACTCGCTCACCTGTGCCGCTTCGCTGCCTGCCCGTGACATCTGCCTATCAGTGCATGCAGCTGTCGACTTTGTAGGGGGATCGCTCTTGACGTGTTTTACACTCATTTTGTGTGGACGGTGGCTTACGTTCCCCACAATCTGCTTTAGATGAGTTTCCTCTTCTGAACCTTGATGTGCGCCCCCTTGTTGCTGTCATTTTTGACGGAGTCATCTGTCAAGTTATTTGCTTATGTTTTTATCATAAGAATAATTGTGTCTTTACCTGCGATGTCAGGTTGATTAGGGGTTGTCTTCCCTTGTTTATTCATTCATTGTGTTTGACCTTTAGGGTCAAAGGTAGACAGTTCGGGCGTATGCCCATGGGCAGGTTTTTTTAAAGCGGGAGTTGAGTTAGACTTCCGGCAAGCCGGGAAGTGTCCTGGTTTCTGAAGGGACGAGAGTCCATTGTGTTTTTCGGGAAGAATCTTCGAAGTGACTGCACTGGCAGTTTTCCCCAGTGAATCTCTGTGCGTTGGAATGACAGCAGAATTCCTTGTTAAGTTCTGTGGACTCGGTTACAGGTAATACCGACTTTTTCCATTACTATGCTTTCGGTAGCAGAACATGTTAGAAGATTGCCTAGTCTGTGAACTGCAGCTCACCGGTCCTCCATTTCAGAACTTATATGTTGTGCTCAAGGTAGCCATCCAAGACTATTAGTCTTCATACCATCCAGAAATCCAGTGACGAAGATATATTGTGGGAGCCGCAGATTGGCGGCATATTTATGTCTACAATAAGCATTACTGCAGGGTTGATGGTAACCTGCTTATCAGAAGTACACAGCCGACGTCAGAACGAGGCCTGTGTTTTCGGCTATTATACTACAGCCTGATAATGTGCAATTGGCGGGGAATGCCAAGTTGCACCTATGTGTCAAAGTGATTAAGGTATCTGACGCGTTTAGTCAGTAATCCCAGGGCGACGCCACGAACTGTCCTTATTGAAGAACATTGTATTGACCATGCACGAATATTCAAATGTTTACCAGCTTGCTGAATGCCTAATGTATACCTATCGATTTCCGGTCAGCATGACCTTGTTTACAATGACTGTTCCTGTTGATACCATGTGTGTTCTCGTCAATAAATGTTTTGAAACGTGCCTGCAGTGTCCAAGCATCCTTGACTACTGCATGTGAGTGTATGGGTTGCAGGGTCTACATATATACGAGCCTAAACACATTCGCGCCTTCATTCGCACCCACACTCAGTTCATCATACGCTCGCACTACACACCTAACAACATGTATACTGTCTTGGGCCAGTGATCACCTCAACAAGAGAAAAGTACAGTTACACCTCTCCTATCTGCTAAGGACTGGTTTCCTCCCCTAGACGACGACCAATTTTCTCGGTTCCCTTAGGGTGACAGTTGTCACGACCATCTCTTGGTTTACATACTGTAGGCAACCTGGTTGTGGCAGTACGTCTAGGGAAAGAGCTCCTTGAGGGACAGGCGGCTATCAAATGTTCAGTTGACTTGCATTGAAAACATCTCTTCGGAAGAGGGCCTTGAGGGCATTTGGCTGCCATGTGGCTTGAGAACTCTCCACAATTGTAGCACCTCAACTTTGTAGGTTTTCTCTGTGCCATGGGACGCCTCCTACTACCTTTACACTCTTGACCGCCAATGCCGCATACATAAATTGCTTCCATGCCCTGGACCGATGGTTTGCTGTCAAACTCTACTCGTTCATTCCTCGCCAGACTCCGGAATCCCTTTCTGAAGATCTTGGTCTGATGTACGAATACATCAATACCTCCATCATCTGGCGTGATGAACCCCCATCCCCTGTGGACACTATACCACTAGCACATCCCTTTTCGCCTTGTCGGTTCAACTGCGTTTGTTGGTGCTGTCAGCTCACAGCTTTCCTTGACAACAGCCTGACTCTCACATACACGAAGGTCTAGTTGAGGTTCCTGCTCACGCACCTCCTCGTCGTGCTTTGGCTGTTCCCGCGGTTGGCATGGTGCTTTCTTTCTCTGCTCCTCCTCATGTGCTAGCGAACTGGCCTGTGACAGCTGTGCTAGCTGGTCCTTTAGGATAGATACTTCTGCCTTGAGTGCCTCCTCTTCATTGTGAGCTTCTACACTGGCTACCTGCACCAGTGCATCAGGCTTTTTGCCTTCACAGAAAACAGCACATTCCATAGGCCCCTGACTCACGGCCTGGAAATTCTTAGTTATCTCACTGACTAGTGGTCGGTCACTGTAGGCTTCCTCCACTATTTCCAGTAATTTCTCAGGGCTGGCCTTGGCTCCACCACGTATCCGTAATTCCCTAGAGACCATTGGTGTGACGTTATTCCAGATCACGTCTACCTTGTCTTCTGCACAAAAGGGCGCCATCTTCCACACGGCCTTTACATCTTCCACAAACTCTTGCCAAGTGGGACTTGCCTTTGCATCAAATCGCCTTACCTCCGGCACCTCCACGTATACTACCTTCATATGCGCATTGATCAAGTCCATCTTGCTGCAAGACCGCACTGCTGGGTGTTTACAATATTATTTTGCTCGTTTGCTGTTTGCTCGGTGTCACTGTCTGCCTATCCTGCCGACGACGCTGTCGTAGATTTTGGATAGGGGAATTAAGACTTGGGTGGGTCCCTTCTGAATAGCTTGAAATGAGTGAGAGTCCCAGTGTGAATTAGTAAAACAATAGAATTTCCACACAGGTGAGATGATAGACAGTGGTATAGAGGCTGTCGCTGAAAGCGAAAAAGAATTCTTCTCTCTCTCTCACCTATCCTCTACGACGACGTTTACAGAGTCCGACAGTCTATTCCACATATATATTACATATATTTCTATCTACTCACGGGCACGCACATACACGTGACGACAGTTAAACACACAGACTTGGAAAATCTATAACAATGCTTATACAGGTAATTGGGATCGAGCTGACCAACGCACTGGTTTTTTTTGTTCAAGAGAGATATTTTAATTATCATATCAAAATTTCTCACAACACCAAAAATACATAAAGGAAAAACATATACAAATAGTCATAGAATTCAAGGAAAATGCTACAAGGATGATAGCCCGTTAGAATCTTACTCTAGGTTTAGCCCACAGCCCCGTTAAGAGAACAGATGATGGCTCAAAGAGTTATAGATACATAGGGTTGAGTCTAAGAGGTTTCTTCTTTTCTCGTAAATGTATGAACAGAGTTGGATAATCTGATTTAGCCTAAGAAAAAAGAAACTCTAGCATTTGTAACAAATTCTGCAGATTTAAACATTTAAGACAGCAAATGGGTGACAATAATACACCGGTAAAATAACACTCAGACCTGTGTACTCTCAGTCATCCAGCCATGGCCTTTCTCTCACATATATACTCACAACTTTGCTCGTTGCCTCTGGGAACATAATAATTCTAGGACCTTCGCACAGACCCAAAAAATGCAGTCAGCGACCAAGAAACCCCCAGTTCCAAAAAACGTACTGAACTCTCTGTCTCAGGGAACCGATTCCTTGGGTGTTCTAATTTTTCTCGAATGTCTGATTTAGTCACATAAAATTTGTCCAGGCACGAAAGTTAGCAGAGCACAATGTCATTAGCTTTGGATTCTAGGATTTAAGGAATGTCAGATCGGTGTCTTCTTTCAGGCAGGTACTATATTTGGTCACCACAATACTAGTCACAATCTCTGTCGGAGTGTTAATGTTTTACTTGTAAAATTTTCGCCGCCAGGCAGCATGTACATTTAAATTTGTGGAGCAATTTGAACTGGCTCAAAAGCCCAATATATATTTCTAGTCTTTAGAAACCGTTAGTGGGATTGCTATTACTGTCTCTCTTTGATGGCATATGCACTGTCAGATCCAGTGTTACTTGAAACAAAACAAAAAACCCACGTGGTTAAAGATAGGAACTGTCTATGCTTCACACAAATATGTCTCTTTACTAAACGCTGGCAAGTTGGGTACCACAGTTTCACTATATAAAAGAAAGAACACATATCAAATAATTTACATATATGTACTCAATATAACTTACATTTTAATAGCAAGCCTACAGCTTGACTTATCTTTAAAACTTCCCGTAAAATAAGTTATATAAAATCAATCATCAGGAATTAGGAATATTTGCGCATTCCGTCAATATTCACTGATGTCGCATCTAGCATTATAAGTTAGTTTTAGAAAAATATGATCTCGACTGATTATTTAGCAGTAAATTAACTTCATTATAGCTACATTATGGTTTAATGCTAGAAATATAATTTATTCTGTTTTCCACTGAAACGCGTCACTAGAAAAAATAATACAGACTATATAGATTAAGCACTCTGTTCAAAAGAACTAGTTTAAAATGAAATCGGCGATTTAACACTTAATCACTTCACAAAATTCTAGAGAACTACTATATAATATTTACCTCAAACACAGCACTACAGGATATCGCACAATTAAGAATTTTACGCTTATATTTATGGAAGTCTAGAAGTTCGACAAATTGTCGCAACAAACTAAGAAACTTCGCTTATACAGCTCTACTCTTCGCGAACCACCTGTCTACTGCGAATTATTGAGACAAGAATGAAAATAAAGTTTCAAACTAGGTTTAATATCTATGAAACGGACAAAGAATCCACTGTTTCGAAACCACGAAACAGCGCCCGTCTCTCCCCTTCTCTAACACCCTACGTCAGCTTCCCTCATGTCGTAACAGCCATCAGTGCGATTACGCACCTGCGTTCACAAACTGACCGGGAAAAGCGCGTGTCAGTTGCAAATCTCAGACAACCGTCTGAAACTGCGACTATAAGGTGTAAAAATTCGCTCCTACTTAAGCGTTCGGCCGATCCAACTCGTTGTTGACCGGTAAAAATGCAGACGGATGTCTGCTCTCTCCTAGCATTCTCACGCGTTTACGTCGAGAATCTAACTCAGGAGTGTCGTGTCATCTGAAGGTGCAGACCCAAGTCGGCTCGATGTCTGAGATGGACTGCAACTAAATCGCACTTCACGTCTGACTGACATCTATGTAATAAAGTTACGTATCCCAGTATGAGAAAAACACAAGGTAAAGTTTGAGAATACTGAAGAAAAATATTTTTCGCAAACAAGTGATGCGAAAAATACAGGAAAAAACAAGTAAGGAAAGATAATAAAATAAAGGATGTGGGTGAGAGAATAGGAAGAAGATGTAGGCAATTTAATGATATAAAGACCTACGTGACAGGACGTCCCCCCTTAAGATATGGAAGCACTCCATGTCTACGTTATGGAATTAAATTTCCTATAACCGTAGCTTCGGGGTGTCTGTCTTCTTCCTTCTCATCTTCCCCCTCCATATCTCTCCAATTCCTGCTCAAGTCTACTCCCAAAGTTTCCTTTCTCTGGAATGTCTCCCATGCGCGCTTGAAAGAGCGTCGCCGCTTCTGACATTTTTGAAAGATTTCTTGTGATAGCGGTGGAATATCCCTGTCACTATCATCATCTTCGTCAGCTCTGGCGATCGTCAGGAGATGGTCGGAGGTTGGCACTGGTCTTTCCAAGTATCTCTTTAACAGATTTAAATGGAAAACCTTCTCCTTTCCTTGAATAGAGATCTGGTAGTTAGCCTTAGAAATCTTTTTCAGGACGGTAAACGGCCCTTGCCATCCGATCTTCAGTTGGTTGTTCTCGGTAGGGAGTAACACCAAAACTTTCTTTCCTGCTTCCAGTTCTCTCTCTTTCGCGACTTTCCTGTATCGGTTAGCGTGCTTTGTGCGTGTTCGCTTAAAGTTAGTCGTTGCTAGGTCCCACCCTAGTTTCAACCTTTCCTTTAAAACCGACACATATTTACTGGCTGAGACAACTGTCTCATCCGCCTTCTCGTCTGTCAGAGACTGAAGTAAGGTTTCAAGCGGGCCCTCAATAGGTCTGCCGAATAAAAGTGTAGCTGGCGGAAATCCTGTGGAAGTATGAGGAGATTCTCTGTAGCCAAATAATGCTGCAGGAATACAAAGATCCCAATCTTCAGGTTTCACTTGTGCCAGTTTACTTAGCATCATGTTGAGGTTTCCATTAACACGTTCCACGAGCCCATTTCCGGCCGGAGTATATGGCTTTGTGTAGATGTGTTGGGTCCTCAAGATCTTAACGATCTCATCCATCAACAGGTTTCGATATGGAGATCCGTTATCCGTCAACACTTGTTGAGGGAATCCCAACCGAGTGAAAATCTGCACGAGGGCTTCTGCGACATGCTTGGCATCTGCGCATGTTAGCGGGATAGCTTCTGCCCATAAAGTGCATGTATCGACTAAGGTCAGGAGAAACATGTTCCTTCTTTTAGTCCTTTCGAAAGGCCCTAAAATGTCGATCACAACCCGTTCGAATGGTGTTCCCACTATTGGCATTTCACCCAAAGAGACTGGGGGTGCCCGTTGCTTGGGTGGCACACGTTGGCACTGGGCACAGGATTTGACATATCTGATAATATCAGTATTTACTCCTGGCCACCAATAATGAGTGGTTATACGTTGGTTTGTGGCGTTCTGTCCCATATGTCCGCTAAAGGGAAGAGAGTGCCCCATTTCTAGGATTTGGCTTCTGTACAGTTTCGGTACTAGGAGCTGGTTGTAACCTTGGTCAGGCTTGCCCGTTCTCCGATAAAGTACGCCATCCTTAGAAAAAATGTCCCCGTGCTTTTTGGGTTCCTTAGCCATGGGCAGTTTCCTAAAGCAGGGTGCCAAAGTAGGGTCCTTGTATTGCGCTTCTTTAAGTTCCATGGGTAACAAATTCGGCGCAGGCTCCCGTTCCTTCTTGGTTTGCCATCTTATAGTTACTGCTGCCACAACCGGCTCTTCCGGTTTCCCAATACACACGTATCTCCCGCCAAGTATGACTGGGTAGATGGGATCATCCATAACAGCCGCTTTGATCACGCCTCTGACAAAGTCAGAGTGTATCTCCACCAATGCGATGGGAAGCGCTGTAGGTGCATCACTCTTACGAACTCCACAAAGTTGGACGGTCTCTGCTGTCTCTTGGCCGAGTTTGACCAGGTTTCTGGCAACAATGCAATCATAAGAAAGCCTGTGTCAAATAAGCAAGAAGTTTGAGAACCGTTCAAAGTAACAATACCTCGCGTTGAGGGTCTATCCCCAACAGGTTGGGAATCACTGTCAATAATTCCGCCTTGCGAGACTGTTAATAAGCATCCGATGCGTTTCGGCTCGGTGTGCTCGGTCTGATCATATGTCCCGTGCTCAGGGGTTCTCCCTTTGCCACCTTGACCTTTCTGGCCACGCTGCCATGTAGGGCGATCGGGTTGATCAGACTGTTTGGGGTGGTTGGGGTACTTGTTCTTGTAGAACTTGGATTTTTCAGGAGGGGGGGTTTTGAGGTCCAGTTTCTCTGTGGGTATTTTGGTTAGAAGCCTGAGAAGATTGCTCTAGGTTATGTTTTCGAAAATGCTCCTCTGTCGGTTTCCGCTTAGTGGCCGGTAGTTCAGCCAGCGCATTGTGATAACGCTCAGACTTTTCCAAAATGTCTTCAAGTTTTTCTGCCCCCTGCTCAGCTAGAAATCTCCGGGTATCAGCAGACAATGTGTTCTTTATTTGTTCTGTTAAAACAAATTCCTCAAGACCTTCGTAGGTAGAGGGGAGCTGCGAAAGCTCAAGGCACTTTGTTAGATAACCCTTTAAACGAGATGAGAACTGCTGAAAAGTTTCAGAATTCTCTTTCCGGCTGTTGCGAAACAGTTGCAAAAATTTGCGAGCGTTCATTTCAAAGCGCTCCAGTAACGCTTTCTTCAACAGATCATAGTTGTCTTGTTGGCTGCTTTCCAGTTTGGCGTAAACATCATACGCAGAACTTTTCAAAGCCTGGGAAAGCTTCATGTTCCAACGCGACCTCTCTAAACCGTACAGAGTTGCAATTTTCTCAAATTTTTCTAGCCAAGTGTCAATCTTCTCATTTGGACAAGGGAAAGATTCTAGCGGAAAAGACATAGCAGTGAGATGAGTAGATTGAGTATTAGAAGGATCAGTTAAGGTGGAATGAGGAGAAGACTCTCCATTGCTGGAGGTAGAGGCAGCACCACGGCTTTGGAACTCTAGAGTCTTAAGCGCCAGCTCATGCTGTCTCTGTTTCTCTTTTTCCTCAAGCTGTCTCTCCTCCCTCTCCTTCTCCTGCTGTCTCTGCTTCTCCTTCTCTCTTTCCTCATGCTGCATCCTGCGAATTTCCATTTCCTCGTCCATCTTCTTCTGCTGTAATAGCCGGTCTTCCGCTTCTTTCCTCTCCGCTGCTTTTTCCTTCTGCTCCGCATCATATCTCTCCAGTTCGTCTCTGACGAAAGCTTTCGCTTCGTCGCCGTCCAGTCCCTCTTGCCTCGCTTCCTCTCTGAGGAGTTGTCTCAGTTTCGCCCTTTCTGCCATATTAAATCAGTGGCTGAGACGTAGACGAGAAAACGATAAGATTAAGGGTACAGTGGTTCCTACCACTTACGAGAAAAAAAAATACCAAAAATCAAAAGATGATATATTTAACCCTGGGATACCTCCTCCAAAAATAAAATCTAACTATCGCTGCTATTATCGGCAATAAAGCACCTAATGCAAAACACGACTACGCCAACTAAATGGTAGTTAAGATTACTTCTGAAAAATAAGTAGCTACAGTGGAAAACACAATGATTATAGCAAAAATTAAAGAGAAAAATAATCCCTTAATTTTAAAGTCCACTATCAAGTTCACCCCTGAAGACAGTTAGGGTAAGGGAGGCAATTAATCTGGACAAATAGTCCGAAACGCACTCCTTAGCTTTTGCTCAAACACCTACTTCTTCAAAACCCAGTGAATGTTATACACTCACAAAACTTTACCAGCGTTTAGTATTACAAAATCATTAATTAACATGTATTCCGACAAAATCAACCTGTAAACCAAATGTATAATGCTTCTTAATGCTGTGGAAAAAACTTATCAGTTTGTGTGGTCAGCACGCCCGTAAACAGATCGTTAGTCTAGGGGATAAATTATTTTTAAAAGATACAAAACTCACAAGACATCACACTCTTACTCTATATCAGAATAAAGAATCTTAAGTTCAAAATCCAGATAGACGAGTCCACATTTGTCGTACTCGTCTTCCTATTCTAAGTTCAAAAATCCGTCGGGCGAGACCACATTTGTCGTATCGCCTTAGGATTTTGGGTTCAATTCCCGGTAACGAGCGACCATTTGTCGTAGATTTTGGATAGGAGAATTAAGACTTGGGTGGGTCCCTTCTGAATAGCTTGAAATGAGTGAGAGTCCCAGTGTGAATTAGTAAAACAATAGAATTTCCACACAGGTGAGATGATAGACAGTGGTATAGAGGCTGTCGCTGAAAGCGAAAAAGAATTCTCTCTCTCTCACCTATCCTCTACGACGACTTTTACAGAGTCCGACAGTCTATTCCAAATATATATATTACATATATTTCTATCTACTCACGGGCACGCACATACACGTGACGACAGTTAAACACACAGACTTGGAAAATCTATAACAATGCTTATACAGATAATTGGGATCGAGCTGACCAACGCACTGGTTTTTTTTTTTTGTTCAAGAGAGATATTTTAATTATCATATCAAAATTTCTCACAACACCAAAAAATACATAAAGGAAAAAACATTTACAAATAGTCATAGAATTCAAGGAAAATGCTACAAGGATGATAGCCCGTTAGAATCTTACTCTAGGTTTAGCCCACAGCCCCGTTAAGAGAACAGATGATGGCTCAAAGAGTTATAGATACATAGGGTTGAGTCTAAGAGGTTTCTTTCTTTCTCGTAAATGTATGAACAGAGTTGGATAATCTGATTTAGCCTAAGAAAAAAGAAACTCTAGCATTTGTAACAAATTCTGCAGATTTAAACATTTAAGACAGCAAATGGGTGACAATAATACACCGGTAAAATAACACTCAGACCTGTGTACTCTCATTCATCCAGCCATGGCCTTTCTCTCACATATATACTCACAACTTTGCTCGTTGCCTCTGGGAACATAATAATTCTAGGACCTTCGCACAGACCCGAAAAATGCAGTCAGCGACCAAGAAACCCCCAGTTCCAAAAGACGTACTGAACTCTCTGTCTCAGGGAACCGATTCCTTGGGTGTTCTAATTTTTCTCGAATGTCTGATTAAGTCACATAAAATTTGTCCAGGCACGAAAGTTAGCAGAGCACAATGTCATTAGCTTTGGATTCTAGGATTTAAGGAATGTCAGATCGGTGTCTTCTTTCAGGCAGGTACTATATTTGGTCACCACAATACTAGTCACAATCTCTGTCGGAATGTTAATGTTTTTTCTTGTAATATTTTCGCCGCCAGGCAGCATGTACATTTAAATTTGTGGAGCAATATGAACTGGCTCAAAAGCCCAATATATATTTCTAGTCTTTAGAAACCGTTAGTGGGATTGCTATTACTGTCTCTCTTTGATGGCATATGCACTGTCAGATCCAGTGTTACTTGAAACAAAACAAAAAACCCACGTGGTTAAAGATAGGAACTGTCTATGCTTCACACAAATATGTCTCTTTACTAAACGCTGGCAAGTTGGGTACCACAGTTTCACTATATAAAAGAAAGAACACATATCAAATAATTTACATATATGTACTCAATATAACTTACATTTTAATAGCAAGCCTACAGCTTGACTTATCTTTAAAACTTCCCGTAAAATAAGTTATATAAAATCAATCATCAGGAATTAGGAATATTTGCGCATTCCGTCAATATTCACTGATGTCGCATCTAGCATTATAAGTTAGTTTAGAAAAATATGATCTCGACTGATTATTTAGCAGTAAATTAACTTCATTATAGCTACATTATGGTTTAATGCTAGAAATATAATTTATTCTGTTTTCCACTGAAACGCGTCACTAGAAAATAATACAGACTATATAGATTAAGCACTCTGTTCAAAAGAACTAGTTTAAAATGAAATCGGCGATTTAACACTTAATCACTTCACAAAATTCTAGAGAACTACTATATAATATTTACCTCAAACACAGCACTACAGGATATCGCACAATTAAGAATTTTACGCTTATATTTATGGAAGTCTAGAAGTTCGACAAATTGTCGCAACAAACTAAGAAACTTCGCTTATACAGCTCTACTCTTCGCGAACCACCTGTCTACTGCGAATTATTGAGACAAGAATGAAAATAAAGTTTCAAACTAGGTTTAATATCTATGAAACGGACAAAGAATCCCACTGTTTCGAAACCACGAAACAGCGCCCGTCTCTCCCCTTCTCTAACACCCTACGTCAGCTTCCCTCATGTCGTAACAGCCATCAGTGCGATTACGCACCTGCGTTCACAAACTGACCGGGAAAAGCGCGTGTCAGTTGCAAATCTCAGACAACCGTCTGAAACTGCGACTATAAGGTGTAAAAATTCGCTCCTACTTAAGCGTTCGGCCGATCCAACTCGTTGTTGACCGGTAAAAATGCAGACGGATGTCTGCTCTCTCCTAGCATTCTCACGCGTTTACGTCGAGAATCTAACTCAGGAGTGTCGTGTCATCTGAAGGTGCAGACCCAAGTCGGCTCGATGTCTGAGATGGACTGCAACTAAATCGCACTTCACGTCTGACTGACATCTATGTAATAAAGTTACGTATCCCAGTATGAGAAAAACACAAGGTAAAGTTTGAGAATACTGAAGAAAAATATTTTTCGCAAACAAGTGATGCGAAAAATACAGGAAAAAAACAAGTAAGGAAAGATAATAAAATAAAGGATGTGGGTGAGAGAATAGGAAGAAGATGTAGGCAATTTAATGATATAAAGACCTACGTGACAGACGCCAATTGTGATAGGGTGGGCGAGATGATGATGATGATGTTGTGATATTTGATCACTCTCTTGCACACTCGCAACCGACCCGATCAACAATAAAACTCTTGATTCTTAAGGCAGGGGCTGTATTTATTTTTACAACCCATTCAGTGATTAAGGGCACATTGAAGCAAACATTAAACAAATAAACCAACAAACCAAACACCCAACACCCAGCCAGTGCTCGATTGCTAATGTGTCATGTCTTTGTTCTTCTGCTACCCACACAGGGCGCCTCGTTTAGTTTTCTCTTGTCTGGACTGATACTTTAAAAGGCCGCTGCTTGTTCGTTTGTCTGCTATGTTGCTGTTATACCCTGTTCAACCTGAAAGTTGGTTATAATTGGGGTATATTGTGCGTTTAGTTTCTTCGGTGCTAGCCGGTTGTTAGTCCTGAAAAGGACTTATCCTGAAAAGGACCGCTAGCTGACTGTCTGGATACCTCTCCGTTGCTTGTCTATCTATGGTGTCGTGGCGTGTTCATGGTGTTCATATCCTGTCTCCCTATCTGGCTTGTTTGGTTTTTTGTGTTTTTACGCTCCTAGATTCTGTTTCTTTTGTCTTTCTGCTCTCCTGTACCTGTGAAAGCGCTTTTTCTATGATTGCAGGTAGTAGTCTGTTTAGTGTTTCTTCTATGACTTCTTCGTCTGTTTGGTTGTTCGTATTTGTTTCCCGTGTGTTGGATGTCATTTCCTCTACGGCTCTTCGTTCTGCTTCAATTCTCTTGAGGATTTCTGAGTTTTCTTCCTTCAGTTCTGTCAGCTTCTTGACATCTCTTTCTATTTGTTGTTGTATTCTTTTCATGTCGTCCATCATGTCCCTACTGCTCTTAAGATCTATTACATCTTCACTGTCAATTTGTTTTTCGGGAGTCTGCCTGCTTTTGTTCTCGCCCTGGAGTTTCCGTTTCATCTCTTTTACTTCCGCTGTCAGCTGATATAACTGTCTTCTGTCAATCCTGCACTGTTTGTCTGTAACATCCGCAGCCACTCTGTGTTTTGCCTCTTTGAAAGGTATGTTTTTGGACACGGCCTCCTTGAAGATGCTCTTTGTTTCCTGGAACATCGGGCAGCCTCGGTATCTTGCCCCATGGTTTCCGAGGCAGTTTGCACAGGTACGGTTTGGATTTATGTTGTTGTTGTTGTTTTGATGCGTTGATGGGAGGAGAGCGGGCTCTTATCATCTTTCCATTCTTGCCTCTTCTCATTCCATCTTGGTCTACCCTGTTCAACCTGAAAGTTGGTTATAATTGGGGTATTTAGTGTCATTTTATTTTCTAATTTTGTATTCAATTTAAATATCTATTGTCTTTTGCGGTTGCTGATTTTTATTTATATTAGTATTTGTCCATTTTATTTTCTTTTTTGTGTTGTTTATAGATAACTATTGTCCTTTACACTTGGTTTTAATTTGTATTGGCATTTGTTCTTTTTGAGTTGTTGCCCTATTTTTTTTCTATACCTCGTTGTATTTCCTTGTCCTATGAGTAGTTAGTTTTTTGTTAATGCTTTGTTAGTTCTTGCTGTTTAATTTTTATTTAGTTGGATGTTTTTCCTGAAAAGTACTAACCTTATATGTTTTCCTTTGTTTTATGTATATATCTTTTAAGTATTGATTGGGCATCTCTTGGGGCATCTATACTTAAAACCTTATCACCTGTTAAGTCTATATTGTGATTTCTATAGTAAGTTTTTAATTCAAGTCTTTGTTGGTCATACTTTTTATAGTGGATCAGGTAGTGGTCTATGTCATTCTCTTCCTGGCATTCTTGGCAGTGTGGTTCTTCTATCATAAAGTATGCTGCACCGAGACGGAGACGCCACCGTTTTTTGTTCGAAGGTATCTTTAATTCTTCTCTGACCTGGCACGTCCTCGTTGGTTCATTCAGCAGTTTGAACGCGTGTCTGCCTTTTCTACTTTCCTTCCATAATGTCTTCCATTCTTCGTTTATAGTTTCCTTCACTTGGCTCTTGATCTCCGACCTTCCCAGTCCTGCTTTTATATTGTTTTTACTTGTTCTTCCATTCTTGGCGTTCTGATCTGCCAGCTCGTTGCCAGCAATACCTATGTGTGCTGGAACCCACACTAGCCTCACACTACATCCTCTGTTCCCTAGTGATGTATTAATTGCTAAAATTTCTTCCTTTATGTCTGGCCGGCTACATTTACCTGGGTGTTCTAGTGCTTGTAGTGATGATAGTGAGTCTGTAAATATCGTAACAGCTTCTGGTGGGTTATCTTCGATTATTTCTAGACTTTTAAGAATTGCTATCATCTCTGCGGTAAAAATCGATGCTCCTTCCGTTACACTGTAGCAATTTTTTATTCCCCATTGTGGTATTTGTCGTGTGGTGAGTCACTGGTCAACTACTACAGTAGTTTTTGCCAGGAATAGTCTATGAGATATAGATATAAGGTCTCTAGAAATTGGCTCGTTAAGAAAGAATAAAGACCTATTCGAGATAGGGACAAGAAGACAGGAATGCGAATGCTTTCCACTAGACAGTGTTTTCTAATTAATTATGGAAAGAGTTCTGTTTCCCCACGACCTTAGCTTCTGCCCTTAGATCCCGTAAAGAAAAAGCCCCCAACCTCATCTGAGTAGAGAAAGGTTCCTATAGGTGAATATGTAACACCGACAGCACGAGTGATACATTAACAAACTCTTGATAATGATCAACCGATCGTTGGGTTTATTAATGAAATATCCACACATATACGGTTAGTAATGGTTAGAACGTGATGATGGTGAAAGACGATTCACACAAAACACACAGATGAGATAATAAAATTACAGTTAATTAAGTAATAGTTAATTAAGAATGAACTGGTGTAAAGTGAAATGATGATGTGATATGATACGTGTTACCAAAATGGTGAGTACTCTACACAGTCCATGTGTCTCTAAATGCTTCTCCTAGATATGAGGATTCACATGTATGCATAAAATGTCCCAAGTTGTTATACGTTATGTCGAGTGGGGTATCTCTAAGCTGAGGACGTTCTGATGAATACTGTTGTCGTACGGAGAACGCTGACGAGATATCTATGTATATTCCTTCACTGTTTGAGTATATCTCTGTAGTGTTGATCAACAGTTAATAGCTGTCATATGAACAAAAGGTCTGTTGTCTAATCTCCCGATGGTACTGGTCAGACTGGATATCTTCACGAAATGTTAGTGATATGTAGACTCATAATCTTGCGTATGTAGTCGTGATTCATATACTTTCGAGTCTGCTTCATAAAATGCGCTTAAGAGTGTGTTGCACGTGGTATAAATATGCGATTCCTCTTTTGAACTCTTTTGCTTGACTTCAGACAATAATGATCTTTCGAGTGATTTGAATTTATGATGACTCTGTATTGAACTTGTGATAACTCTGTATTGAACTTGTGAGCAAGCAGTATATGGTGACGAAAAATGCTGCGTCCACCTTATGACTTGTGGGTGAGACAATATTCCTTTTTAATTGAGGAATGAAAGATGTCCTATGGCGAATTCTGCTAGCCAAATGTCCGTTTTTGATAACTTATTTCTGGTTAGACGTCAGACACGTTGCGTGTAGACTCAGACTTCTGATGAACTGAAGACACACAAAAGTCTTCGTAAGTTTTCACATTTAACATCACTGGTTGACTTTCATTTAAACTACTGCTCATTATTCATCTCTCTCTCTCTCTCTGAGTTCAATTCTAATGATGTTAAATATCTTGTGCATGAGAGTGTGTGCGCATGGGAGACTGTGATGATTATAAAGGTGAAATATGAATTACACTGACTAACAAAAAAAAACTTTTTTTTTCTTTCTCTAACATTTCTATGTTTTTCTGGTCAATTTTAATGCGCTGTTTTTAAATCTGCAAACCGTTTTTCTCTATCAGGTCGGGATCTCTAGAAATACGCAATTGACGTTTTTTAACAACGCATACAGTATTACAACATCATTCGTACAAGAAGTATAACAGTTATGTAGGCTTGAATTTCTTTGCAGTCGACTTTCGTCCGTGAATGGCATGTGGTACATCGCGATAAAGCATCCAACAATAATCGGCAAGCATGGTCACACTCCACCGTCCTTGATAACGTGACTCCATTACGGCGATATCTTGATGGAATCGTTCTCCATGTTCATCGCTGACTTCGCCAAGGTTGTCAGGGCAAAAGTCAAGATGCGAATCGAGCAAATGGATTTTGAAAGACATGTTACAGCCCATAATTCTGTATGCATCTATGCACTGCTTAACAATATGCAACATAGTCGACAGATTTGTGATTTCCCAGAAAGTTATCGACGATCGATTTGAATGCCATCCATGCGCGAAGTTCACTACCATGTAACAAGTTCTCGAATTGTTTGTCTGCAATAACTTTCCTAATCTGAGGTCCTACAAAGATACCTTCCTTTATCTTTGCATCGCTAACTTGCAGAAACTTTTCTCGAAGATAAGTGAAAGCTTTGCTCGTTTTATCTAACGCTTTTACAAAATTCTTCATAAGCCCCAACTTTATATGTAACAGTGGTAAAATGAAGCTGTCTTTGTTAACTAATGGCTCGTGTATTACATTTTTATGCCCGAGCTGCATACGATCCCGGATAGGCCACACCTTTCTTGCATAATGTTCCTGTCTGTTGCGGCTGTCCCATTCACATCGAAAGCAACAAAATTTAGTATACCCAGTCTGCATGCCCGTGAGAATTGCAATGACCTTTAGGTCTCCACAAATCCGCCATTGGTAGTCATTGTACTTTATTTTTTTTCCAAACGTATAGCCATATTGTCATAAGTTTCTTTCATATGAACAGAGTAGGCGACTGGAATTGATGAAAATAAATTTCTGTTATGCAATAACACGGCTTTTAGACTAGTCTTGGAAGAATCGATGAAAAATCGCCATTCGTTGACTATGTGCTCATGACCGTTTACATCTTTGCAATAGCAAATGTCATCATCCATCTCAAAGTATTGAACAAGTTCTCTGTATCTATGACGAAATTTAGATATCGGAGTATTGGGCGCTAAAAGATTCCATTCTTTGAGTCGCGAACCGAGTAATTCCGCTTATCCTTTGATAAGAGCGAGATCACGTATTAGATCTGAAAGTTCTGAATGGTTAATTAAGTAAACACCATCATTCACCGGTATGTAATCTGAGTCAGAATTAGTGTCTAAAGCAGGTAAACTATCACTTTCTGATGGTTCATTCACGTCCAGCGGATATTGTTCTGATGGTACTTGGATCGGACACGTGATTGGATCATGAGGCACTGGTTTCGAAACCGATTCAATATTTGGATAAACCACAGACTTTCTAGTTTTAAAAGTGAAACCATGGATATTTGTCAAGCAGAAGTAACAATCAGTAGTGTGATTTGCTTGTTCATGCCATATTACTGGCACTCCAAAAGGCATCGACTTATGCTTCGGCGATTTTCGTAACCAACCTGCCAATGTATCGAACAAACTGCATTTGGCTTCCAAGATTTATTTTCATCATCAACTTTCGAATCGAAATAAAGTTCATATGCTTTCTTTAGTAATGGTGTAAAGTTTTTCTGGTCAACACGATCGGTAAAACATCCGCACAAGTAACAGAACAGATCAGCCGAATTTCTACAACTTCTAGAAGCCATATTTTGCTCAGAATTATTTCAAAACACAGTAACTATTTGAAAAATCGCGTAACATATGTCATGCATCTTTTAGCAGTATAAAAAGTAAAATTATATTGCTTTTTATTAATTTTTAATAAGTTATATAGTAAAAATGAAACGGAGCAAATAACGGTTTCCCAAAAATATATTTATTCACAAATATCTTAAGAACCCGACGTGATAGAGATAAACGGATTTCAGATTTGAAATCAGCGCAAGAAACTGACCTAAGAACACTTATTCTTATATAAGAAAGAAAAATGTTGTTTGTCAGTGTTATTAATTACCTCCTATCATCCTATCATCTCCTAGGAAAATCTTTTGATTTTATTAGTCAGTTATGCCAAGAATTATTTGAAACTTTATCTTTCGCACATTTTAGCTGTGAGGTTAAAATAAACAAAATAAGAAAATGTATTAATAAGTATAAGATCTACTAACCTTCTTTTCCCTTCGCAAAATCCTTTAAGAACACAATTAATCACAGAACTGAATTATCATCCACTCTGAATAAACACGTGTATTAGGCTATGCGTTTTTGGGTTTAATCTCTTCCTCACAAGGTAAAAACTGGACTGCCTCACTCTAGTAGATTATGCGGTATTATATATTTCTGGAAGTCACCTGGCCAAGCTGGGCGTCCAATGTGGTAAACCAACGCTTGTCTGAACCGCGGCCGACTAAAGATAACACCATTACAGCATGAGACGTTTTCCCCTGGCCAATCTGGGCGTCCAATGTGGTGTCACAGAAATTACAGCATGCCCCGATGTTTGATTCGGATGACCATATGTGTTTTTACCAGATTTATCACGATGCAATGTGGGCTTCAAACGATAATGTCAGGCATGTGGACTCAATCAAAGGACTTTTATTTCCCCCGATGAAAGAACAAATGTGGTTCTCTAGATACCGGTCGCGAGTAATCACAACGATGAAATAGCAAATGTGGGTCGCACATATGAGATGAAAGAGCAAATGTCGGAGAAAATACAATACGAAAGATGTAGGAAAAGATAGAGCAATAAGGCCTTTGCGCTCGTTTATCACAATAGCCCCTCCTCAAGTGTGATGTCAATCGTACTCAGGAGAGCTTAGCATTCTTGCTCGGGATTCTTTAATCCTTTTCCTCATCTTCGTTTTTCTCTCCGGTTTCCATCCTTTCCTCTACTTGTCTGTGCTCTCCTTCCTGCCTCATAGAATGACGGCTTAAAAATCCGCTCCTACGTTATGTTTTCCTTGGATATAGTCCACTTGGAACGTGTAAGGTTGTAGAACAAGCGACCACCTCATCAGTCTAGCATTCAAATTCTTTGAATTGGCGAGGAAGGTCAGAGGTTGATGATCACTCTGGATTGTAAATTTCCTTCCGTACAGGTATGCTTGAAATTTTTGTATTCCCCAGACGAGGGACAAACATTCCTTTTCGATTGTGGAATAGTTTTGTTCTGCTCAGTTTAACTTCCGACTCGCATATGCGACCGGAAATAGATTTGGTGGGCTCCTGTCATCTGGCTGTAGTAATGTAGCCCCGATTCCAATGTTACTGGCATCTGTGCGCAAGATGAATTTTCTAGTTAAATCCGGGAGCCGTAAAATAGGTTTTGTGGTGAGTTTCTCTTTTAAGAGTGCATATGCATGTTCACATTCTGCTGACCATGTCACTTTATCTGGGTTTCCTTTCTTGGTTAGCGATGTAAGCGGCGCACAGAGGCTATTAAAATGCTTTATATATCTCTGGTAGAATCCACAGAGAGATACAACTGACCGGACATCCCTTTTAGTGGACGGTCTGGGTGCATTTCTCAGCTTCTCAACGTTTTGAGTCTCGGGGAACATGGTCCCATGGGATATAGTATGTCCTAGGAACTCTAGCTGTTCACACCCAATTTGACATTTGGTTGGGCGGGCGGTTAGTCCCGCTTCTCTGAGTCTGTTAAACAGCAAGGATAGCGCTGATATATGTTCTTCAAACGATTCAGTAGCTACTAGGATATCATCCATAAAATTGCTGATGGCGGGATGATTCAAAGGATCCAATAACTTTCGCATCATCCTTGTGAAGACACTAGGAGCATTGTTCAGTCCAAATGGCATCACATTAAACTCGAAGTGTCCATCTGGAGTACTGAAGGCTAACAGGTTCCTCACCTCAGCTTTTACCGGTATTTGATAGTACCCTTTACTGAGGTCGATCTTTGAAAAATAGCGAGCCCTGCTCAGCTTAGTAAATAGCTGGTTCTGGTCCGGTAACGGTTCTGGCTGGAACTGTGTTAACGCATTCAGCTGTCGGTAGTCGATGCACAGGCGGTGTTCTCCACTGGGTTTGCGTAACAGCACCACTCCCGCACTGTAAAGGGACTCCGACTTCGAAATTATGCCTTCCTTAAGTAAGTAATCAATTTCTTGCTTTAATGCCGTCGCCTTGGCATACGGAATCGGATAGGTTCTCATTCGGACGGGCGCAGGATCCGTGACTTCCATGTCAAACTCCTTCAGGTTTGTCCGGCCCGGTTTGTCTGTCAGAGAGTCGGCGTGGTTTTCCACCAATCTCCTTACTTTTTCTTGCTGGGCTTCCGTTAAGGTGGAGCTTATTTTCACATCTAAATGTGATTCCTCCTGTATCACCGGGTACTCTACGGATGATAATGGCTCTTCTTCCATTTGCATAGCAATGGCCATAGTCATGAGGTGCGCTGGTTCGGCAGGGGCTCGCTGGTAAAACTTCTTAAGCAGATTTAAGTGATAAATTTTCTGCTTTCCGTTCACGGCGATTTCATAGTTGGTGCGAGAAATCTTTTCCGCCACTTTGTAGGGTCCCCTCCAGCAAATCTGCAATTTATTACTGCTACTTGGCAGAAGAAGTAGCACCTTCTCTCCTACTGCTAGTTCTCGGTCCTTCGCATTGCGATTGTAATATTTGGCATGTTTCCGCCTAGCCTCCCGTACTTTCGCTGTGGCTAATTCCCAGCCAGTCTTCAGGCGTTGTTTCAAGTCTGTGACGTACTGGAAGGCTGATGTGACAGTGTCGTCTGCCTTGGCATCTGTCCATGTTCTTAGTAATGCTTCTAATGGACCTTTAATAGGTCTTCCGAAGAGTAATGTGGCCGGAGGAACTCCAGTTGACGCATGCGGTACTTCCCTATAAGCAAATAATGCGGCAGGAAGATACTGATCCCAAGTTTCTGGCTTCTCCTGTGCCAGCTTCCGAAGAATAGAGGTGAGCGTCCCGTTAAACCGCTCTACTTGCCCGTTACTTTGGGGGTGATAGGGCGAAGTATGGATATGCCTAGTCTTGAATATTCTAAGCACCTCCTCTGTCAACTTGCCTCTAAATTGTGACCCGTTGTCTGTGAGAATTTCATGCGGGAAGCCCAATCTAGTAAAGATATTCAGTAAAGCGTCAGCTACATGCACTGATTCGCATGCTGGCATGGCTATGGCTTCGCCCCACATGGAACAGGTGTCCACTAAGGTAAGGATATGGGAGTTCCTCTTCTTAGTTCTCAGCAGAGGTCCAATTATATCCACGGCCACTCTTTCAAATGGGGTGCCCAAGATTGGCATCTCCCCAAGGGTCGCGGGTGCCGTCCAGTGTTTTGGGGCAACTTTCTGGCACTGAGGACAAGACTTGACGAAACGTTCAATGTCGCCGGTGATCCCTGGCCAATAATAGTGGCAGGCGATCCTTTGAGTGGTGGCGCTCATTCCCATGTGTCCACTAAATGGGATAGAGTGGCCCATCTCAAGCACCTGGTTCCTATAGGTTGCAGGAACTACTAATTGGTTGTGTTCCTGTCCTTCATTTCCAGCTCGGCGATACATCAATCCATTTTTCATAAAGAAGTCTCCCTTGGTAGGTGGGTTGTGTGTCCTAGGTAATTTTTTAAAACAGGGCGCCAGTGAGGAATCTTCCATTTTGGCCCTCTTCAATTCCTCGGGGAGGATATTGGTAGGAGGTTCCTGCTCTGCGTCTTTTCTTGACTGTCCTCTAGTCTATACGGCCGCCATGACTAGTGGTTGAGTAGGTTCTCCAAGGAACACATATCTACATCGCAAGATTAGAGAGTAGATTGGTTCTTCCATGATAGCTGCACGAATCTCTCCTGTCACATAACGAGATTCCACTCTGATAAGTGCAATTGGCAGTGTCATGGGTGCAACATCCTTCGTCGGACCTTGGATGTCAACACTCTCTTCTGTTATCTGGTCAGGGGTGACAAGAGATGCCCTGACCACCGCATCGAAAGCAAGTCCTGTGTCATAAAGGCACTCCACAGATTGTCCGTTCACGAGGACTGATTCGATGACAGGAGGATGAGAAACGTTTCCGGTCCTCTGCTTCTTCCGGGGTGACGATTTTGTCTGCAGACAGGCAGCATGTTGGGGAGGAGGTCTGCGCTTGCACTCATTAGTGTTGTGATTGTTCAAGCGACAGTACTTGCACCATTTATCTCCATGTCTCTGGTGTGGCGCAGCATTTTTCTTGTTTTGATCTTTGTAGTTATCTTGTTTTGCGTGCTGTTTATGCGAGATGTGTGGTCCTTTGCTTTGTTGGTCTGGTTGGGAGCGAGCAGGTTGCTGTGGCGCCTGATCCGAAAACTTCTTTCTGGCTCCTTGATACTCCATGAGAGCATTTTGGAATCGCTCTGCCAGTGTAAGAATATTTTCTAACCGGTCAGCGCCGTTTTCAGTGAGAAATCTACGCATTTCCACCGACATAGATTCTTTTAGTTGCTCTATCACAATCAGCTCTTTCAACCCGTCATAGTTCTCGGTAAAGTTTCCCAGTGTACACCACTTCACTAGGTAGTCTTCAATACGGGCTGCAAACTGTGAGAAAGTCTCTCCGGCTTCCTTCCTAGAACCTCGAAATTTTTTTCGGTAAGCCTCTGAATGAAGCTCGTACCTCACCAAGAGAGCTTTTTTCAATGCCTGATAGTCATCTTGCTCTCCGGCCGGAAGTTTATTAAAAACTTCGTAGGCGGCTCCTCTTAGGCCCTGGGAAAGTTTCAGGTTCCACTTCCGTTCTTCAAGTCCAAACCCTGTTGCAAAGCGTTCAAAGCGGTCTAAAAAGGCGTCCATGGTATCGTTCATTTCTGAAAAAGGTTCCAGCGGAAAGTTCATGGCATTGGGTGGCGCAGGTTGCGAAGTAGGCACACCATCTGAGCGGGGTGAGTACCCTCCATCACAGTTGGAAGCCGCTGCACTTTTTGTCAGCTCTATTTGATTGGTCTGTCCCTGGATTTCCAGTTGCTTCATCTTAAGTGCATGCTCTGCTGCGGCTTTCTCTTTACGCTCCGCTGCTTCTGCTGCTTCTGCTGCTTCTGCTGCTTCTTTCCGCTCCGCTGCTTCTGCTGCTTCTTTCCGCTTCGCTGCTTCTGCTGCGGCTTTCTCTTTCCGCTCCGCTGCTTCTGCTGCGGCTTTCTCTTTCCGCTCCGCTGCTTCTGCTGCGGCCTTCTCCATTGTAAGTTTCTGCATTTCCATCTCTCTTTCATGGAGTTTATAAGTTTCCTCGCTTACATATTTCATCAGGTCTTTTCCACTTAACCCGAATTCACGCCCTGCCTCCATTAAACTAGTCCTAATTTTTGCGGCATCTGCCATGATATGCAGTATAGGTTCACGAAGGGAAAAATTGGCAGTGACCTCCAAGCAAATTGTTTAGACTCGCACAAGTAATTATCTCTTAAAACCTTCTAGGTTTAAATTAGTAATCAAGTTCAAATAGTTCTTAAAAATCACTCACTCCAACAGATTTTGCAATTATCGCAACTGTATAGCCGGGATGAAAATGTGATTTATCCCACTTCTAAGTCCGGGTTCACTAATCCCAAGACGAGCCCACAATTGTCGTGGGGTGAGTCACTGGGGCAACTACTACAGTAGTTTTTGCCAGGAATAGTCTATGAGATATAGATATAAGGTCTCTAGAAATTGGCTCGTTAAGAAAGAATAAAGACCTATTCGAGATAGGGACAAGAAGACAGGAATGCGAATGCTTTCCACTAGACAGTGTTTTCTAATTAATTATGGAAAGAGTTCTGTTTCCCCACGACCTTAGCTTCTGCCCTTAGATCCCGTAAAGAAAAAGCCCCCAACCTCATCTGAGTAGAGAAAGGTTCCTATAGGTGAATATGTAACACCGACAGCACGAGTGATACATTAACAAACTGGTACGGGTAAATTTAGGAATATTATTATTTCTTCAGGAACCGTCCTCCCTACGTAAGAGTGCATTAGACTTAAGGCTTGACACTCCTTATTACAGTGGCCTGCTGAATACCCTCCAGGGTTCTCCTTGTATATTCCATTTGAGGAATTATAATATATTTAAATATGGCCAGTCACACACAAGCTCCCTGGCCCGCACCACAGGTACTCAGTAACAAGGATCCTTTTTTAACAGTCTTGGCACAATTCATACATTTAATGACA
>JAMPIV010014275.1:0-30582 GCA_024509875.1 Oreohelix idahoensis
ATCGCCTTAATGGAGTCACGTTATCAAGGACGGTGGAGTGTGACCATGTTTGCCGATTATTGTTGGATGCTTCATCGCAATGTACCACATGCCATTCACGGACGAAAGTCGACTGCAAAGAAATTCAAGCCTAGATAACTGTTATACTTCTTGTACGAATGATGTTGTAACACTATATGCGTTGTTAAAAAACTTCAATTGCGTATTTCTAGAGATCCCGACCTGATAGAGAAAAACTGTTTGCAGATTTAAAAACAGCGCATTAAAATTGACCAGAAAAACATAGAAATGTTAGAGAAAGAAAAAAAATTTTTTTTTTGTTAGACAGTGTAATCAATTAGCTTTAACATGTTAAAATAAGTATGAAATGATGGTGAATTTTAAAATGTGTCTGGACAGCGCGAGGGCAATGGCGAGCCTGAATTACAATTAACAAAGTACATAGATCTCACAAAATGATACTATACATTTCAGGCACATGTGATGTAATCATCACTCATTACTGCTCCATTCGGAGTCTGGGGTCACCTCTGCTGTCAGTTTTCCGCACGACTGGCGAGAAACAATCACCAGCGCTTGCTGTAGTGGTTCATAAATATACTTTTTTCATATGTTGAGGTTGCCAGCCTCATATATATATTCTCAGGTCTGTGCTCTTCACTCGCTCGTACCATAGTGCAGACTGTGATACAGATCACTCCTTGGTTTGCTGCAAAATCAGAGCACAACCAAGAAAACTCTATCGTGTCAGACATGAAGGGAAACCATGCATTGATACCAGCAAGATCTCAGACCCTGTCATGATCGCTCAATTTACTGCGACCTTCAATAAAGTGCTCAGTAGCCCTCAGCATGGTGATACTATTACAGAGAACTGGGAGCGTCTACGGAACATCATTCAAAGTACTGAACTTGCCACCTTTGGTAAGAAAACGGCATAGTCAAATGACTGGTTTGATGCTTCATCAGATGTAATGGCACCTGTCATTGAAGCTAAGCGCAGTGCTGCGAATGAATACAAACGTTCACCGAGTGCTAGAACCCTACAGATCCTGAAGGCTACGAGAAGCAAAGTTTAACAAACTGCTCGACGCTGTGCAAATGACTATTGGCTCCAGCTCAGTGAGAGCATCCAGACCGCAGCGCAAACAGGCAACATTAGACAAATGTATGACGGTATAAAGAAAGCACTTGGCCCCCAAAAAAGTAAGACGGCACCGCTAAAAACCATCAGCGGAGAGAAGCTAACCGATAAGGGTAAGCAGATGGAAAGGTGGGTCGAGCACTACTCTGAGCTTTACGCTAGAGAAAATACCGTTACGCCTGCAGCCCTTGATGCTGTCAAATGTCTGCCAACTATGGAGGAGCTGGATGCCGAACCAACATTAGAGGAACTCAGCAAGGCCATTATAGCTTGGCCTCTGGCAAAGCACCAGGCAGTGATGGGATTCCTCCTGATTTAATCAAATGCTGTAAGAGCACGCTATTACATCCCCTGCATAGGATGCTGTGCCAATGCTGGGAAGAGACAACTATTCCTCAAGACATGCGAGATGCCACGATTGTAACACTGTATAAAAATAAAGGATACAGAAGTGATTGCAATAACTACAGAGGCATCTCTCTTCTTAGTATTGTTGGTAAGGTGTTTGCCAAAGTCATCTTAATGCGACTACACAAGTTAGCTGACCGCATATATCCAGAGTCACAGTGTGGATTCCGAGCTGGTAGATCAACAACAGACATGATCTCTCTCCGCCAGCTTCAGAAAAAATCAAGAGAGCAGAAAAGGCCTTTATATATCGCCTTTATAGACCTCGCAAAAGCATTTGACCTGGTTAGTAGGGGTGGACTCTTCAAAATCCTCCTGAAAATAGGCTGCCCTTCTAAAATGCTGGAAATGATAAAGTCATTCCATGGCGACATGAAGGGAACAGTCCAATATGCTGGAAGCACGTCACAGCCCTTTGACATACGAAGTGGCGTTAAACAAGGCTGTGTTCTGGCTTCGACCCTCTTCGGGATCTTCTTTGCCTTACTCTTGAAACATACATTCAGAGATGCAACTGAAGGAATATGCCTTCACACTAGGTCAGATGGCCGTCTGTTTAATCTTTCAAGGCTGAAGGCAAAAACAAAAATCAGAAGGATTACTATAAGAGACTTGTTGTTCGCTGATGATGCTGCAGTCGTCACTCAAAGCCAACAGGAGCTTCAGAGCTTAATGAATCGCTTCAGCAAAACATGCGAGGACTTTGGCCTCACAATAAGTCTAAAGAAAACGAATGTGCTGAGTCAGGATGTGGGTGCTGCACCAGTTATCACTATCGATAACTATGAATTGGCAGTGGTGCGCCACTTCACATACCTAGGGTCTACCATCAATGACAAACTCTCACTGGACACAGAAATTGACAGCCGCATTGGCAAAGCTGCAGCTACCTTTGCCCGCCTCACATCGCGTGTTTGGGGAAACTCCAAACTCACAACGAAGACCAAAGCTGCGGTATATAACGCCTGCGTCACCAGCACACTCCTTTATGGCAGCAAGATCTGGACGACCTATGCTAAGCAAGAAAGAAGGCTCAATACCTTCCATTTACGGTGTCTACGCCACATCCTCGGCATCTCGCGGAAAAATAAAGTGACAAATGTCGAGGTCTTGTCACGTGCTGGCCTTCAAAGTATGTATACACTTCTTAGACAGCGCAGACTTCGTGGGCTTGGCCATGTTCGCTGCATGGAAGATGGTCGCATCCCAAAAGATATCTTCTACGGACAATTAGCAGATGGCAAGAGAGCAGTTGGGAGACCACAGCTGAGGTTCAAAGATGTGTGCTGGAGAGATATGAGGGCACTGGACATGGATCCAGCAACATAGGAGGATGAAGCTGCCGATCGCACTAAGTGGCGATGCTATTTACGGCGCCACCTCATATTGAGCGAAAATAGGCTCACACAACAAGCAGAGGAGAGGAGAAAACCTCGAAAATAAGCACCAGGAAAATAAGCAGCTGATGGCTGCCATCTCAGGGGCGCATTACCATAGTCAGTTATGACTGAAGGGGCTATTATTATTATAATATATATATATATATATATATATATATATATATATATATATATATATATATATATATATATATATATATATATATATATATATATATATATATATATATATATATACAGTACTTTGCAAAAAAATGGCAGTCATATTGCTCAGCTAAATAAGCTGAAATCTAATTAAATATGCATGTTCTGCCCCAAATTTATACTCCACTTAAGTGAGCAAACACTACCAAAAGTAAAAAAAAAATTAGCGTAGAGTAAAGTCCCTTGATAATAGAGCAGACGACAATTTCTAATGCTAGTGGCAGAAAATGGACGCAAAGTCAAAGTGTATGTTAATTTCACAGCTTTGGAATGAAGGAAATCAAACATGTTCCAACATTTCTAAATCCTTGAACATTCCTGATCGGACAGTCTACAGAGTTGTGAGTAAATTAAAAGCAGGTAATGGAATCGAGCGAAAAGAAGGTAGTGGGGGGTCAAGAATTTTGGACACAAAGGACCATCGGCGTCTCGCCCAAATCGTTCGGGCTGGGCCAATGAAGAGTGTAGAAAACATACGGCAGCGCATGATCGATTTGGGAAACCCAGAGGTATCTAATGCTACTGTCAACCGGGAGCTACACAGGATGAATTACACAAAAAAGCGGGTAATTTCGTCACCATTGCTCACAGAGACTCACAAACAGATGCCCTTGAACTGGTGCCACGAACACCAAAATTTGTCATGGGACAATGTGATTTTTTCAGATGAATGTTCTGTTTGGTCTTATCCTGCTCAAATAAATATTTAGATGAAAGACTCTGTAACGCCTGTGTACCAGCGACCGAAACATACCCAGAAATTCCATCTTTGGGGAGGGGTGGCAGCAAGAGGTGCCACCCCATTGTGTGTTTTCACAGGAATTCTCACGAAAGAAAGGTACATCGACATACTAGAGGGACACCTTCTGCCATTTATGCAGGTCATGTACCCCGATGGGTGCACATTTCAACATGACAATGACCCAAAGCATACAGCTCATACCACCAAAACATGGCTGCAAGAGAAGAATGTGATAGTGCTGAAGTGGCCCAGCAACAGTCCCGACCTAAACCCAATTGAAAACGTTTGGGCACTACTCAAGAATCATTTAAAAAAGAGTGGACTCAGAGACGTTGAACAATTGAAGAAGGTAGCTGAAAAATACTGGGACAGTCTGACTCACAATTACCTACAAACACTTGCGGGAAGTATGCCTCGCCGCATCCAGGCTTGCCTTGTTGGAGAAGGCAACATTATATTGTACTGAAACCACTGTTAATAGATAGGGGAGATACCAATCTTCCTCTGGACATACAGATTTTATTATTATTTGCTTCTATGAGTGTGCTGCGTTGCGAAAATATGACTGCCATTTTTTTTTGCAAAGTACTGTATATATATATATATATATATATATATATATATATATATATATATATATATATATATATATATATATATATATATATATATATATATATATATATATATATATATATATATATATATATATATATATAGATATATATATATATATATATATATATATATATATATATATATCCACTTAGCAAGAAACAGGTCAAATTCATATTTGTAAAATAAATGTTACACTTACTCCCAATTGGCTTATACAATCTCCTTGCACAGGTTAGAATGGACGCAAGCAATTTAGATGATATGCTTTCGAATCACTTGACCTTAGAAATTCCTCTTATTACTGGTGATCTGCGAATCACTTGGTCTGGAAATATTTTGATTCCTCTTATGACGGGTCTTCTGCGAATCACTTGGTCTGGAAATTGTTCTTATGACAGGTGATCCAATTCCATAAGTTTCCAGTATTAACATTTAAAGTCCTGGTCCCTTAAGTTTATAGTCTTTCTATTTAAATATGCGGGTTTACTTGTAAGTTCCAAAGTTGCCCACATTTTCGATCTGTCACTTACAATTATGGAATTCTAAGTCTGATGTCTCACTGGCTTCTGGGAGTTTGCTCATTTGGTGATGCGATGCAGTCTCTGATAGGTGTCTCTGATTTTGCTAGATTTTTTTTTTCAGTTTCCAGTTCAAATCACAGATTGTGCTTCCGCCGAATTTTCCAGTGAAATTAAATGTATATTCCGGCTTTCAGTTCAAGCCAATCCAATCTCTTAGTCTATATGGGTAGGGGTGTTTTAATTCATAATCTCCCCCGCGTCTTTTAAAATATTAAATTTAAAATTCCAACGCGTGACCTCTTTCAATATATCGTACTGCTTCTGCCAACTCACAAACAAATATGTAAACACATTTCATGGCGTAATACTTTCCGCCCAGATTGTCTACTCTGCCATCTTATCTGTAATAATGATGCAGGCAGGGGCCAGCGGATGCGATAATCTAATTTTCACCTGTGTGTGTGCATCCCCCACACTGATTTCTCAGACGGACAATATAGCTTTCTTTATATCGATCGGGCGAGACCGTCTTGGGTAAACAGGCACCATCGCTATCAAAAGGTGGTCAGACTGATTGAATTGATAATCGTAAAATCTACTGACCGGTCTTAATAACCTGGTCATGCGATTCACCTGGCGGAACGTAAACAGGATGGGAGCGGCATCAGAGCACAAATAATGGAATGGCAAAATACGCCAAATAATAAGCGATGAGTGAGAGAAAAATGAAGAAAAGAAGTGATACTGCCGGAGTAGATGAATAAGTGAGAGAGATGGGCCAAAAGTATATGTAAAAACTACAAACGTTTCGTCACATGCACCACCCAGTCTATGACTGTCAAAAATAAAGTTGTTGATAAGATGCATCCCTGTCGTACTCCTTTCTTCACCTCAAAATTTTGATTGCTTAACCCAACACTGCATGTAAAGTTAGAATAGAGGCTTTTGATGATGGGAACCATGCAGCTGGGAATTCCTGAGCTCTCAGTATTTTCCATAGGCTGTCCTTGTGTATGCTGTCAAAAGCCTTTTCAAAATCAATTAAGTTAATGTATAGCTGTCTCTGTCATTCCGAGCACTGCTCTATAATGTTCATTAGTGCGACTATGTGATCTGCACATCTTCTGTTCTTTATGAATCCTGCTTGTTCTTTCCTCAGTTTTATGGTCTACTGCTTTTGAAATTCTCTGGATAATTATCCTGCCTAGTATTTTACTGGGAACTTAGAGGAGAGTAATTCATCTCCAGTTGTTGCAGTCTGCAAGGTCACCTTTCGTGGGCTATTTGACAGTTATTCCTTTACGCTACTCTGTTGGTGTTGTCTCTGTTTTCGAGATTTGTGCAAATAGTGGTTTTAAAAGTTCAGCTGCTAGTTCAGGATCTGCCTTGAATAACTCAGCATTTAAATTGTCGTGACCAGGAGCTTTTCCATTCTTTAACCCTTTGACAGCTGTGATGATTTCTCCTCTTCATGGTATGTCGGTATATACTTCTACATCCTTTTCAGCCTCCGGTACATTCAGCTGCGTCTCTGTTGGTTCCTTATTTCGTGTTTCTCTGAAGTCCTCTGCCTATCTTGTTTCCTGCCCCTGTGCTGTAGTGATGAGTTTCCTTGCTTGTCTCTTACTAACGTAATATTGTTTGCACCCCATTTCTGTAATCTCCTTTTTACTCATCTCGTTAGGTAATCAGTATTCCGGCTTCACGAGTCCTTTGTCGTGTCGTGCTATTGTGTCGCAAGGTAGTGACAGTCGTGTTGTTTAAACAACGCATTAGCGCGAAAAGACTTCTCTCTATTGCCAAGCTTGGCGTCTCCTAAAGTAAACAATGCTTGTCTAATGTGGCCAGGTGTGTTTACCAAGATTCTAACGAGGCAATGTGGGTTCCGAAAGATAACGCAATGTGGAGAAATACATCAAAGGCTTGTTAAGTTACACTTAAGTATAAGCCGTGATTAAGACAGATTACTTTAACAATGATGAAAGAGCAAAATGAGAGAGAAAATAAAATAAGAAAGATGTTCGAAGAAATACAGAGTGAGAAATATAGACCTACTATACGATATGTATGTATATATATATGTGTGTGATAGGGTGGGCGAGATGACGATGATGATGATATTGTGATATGTGATCACTCTCTTGTCACACTCGCACCGACCCGAACTACAATAAAACTCTTGATTCTAGAGGCAGGGACTATATTTATTTTTACAGCCCATTCAGTGACTAAGCAAACATTAAACAAATAAACTAGCGAACATAACAAAACAAAACTAAACAAAACACCCAACAGTGCCCGATGCTAATCTGAAGAAGCAAACAAAGCACAGAATAGTTAAAATCATAATATAATACTGAATGAGAAACACCACGCTCTCACCTGTCAAACTGTCCTTCCACGTGTACTATCTGACACCCTCAACTATCACACACGCACGCACTCATGCGTGTCATCCAATGCGACTAGTAAGGTGTTGTGCATGAGGCTGGCAACCTCACCATGTAACACAGGTTGCTACGGAAACCACTACTGCAAGAGCACACACTCAGCTATCACACACACACACTCATGCATGTCGTCCAATGAGACTAGTAAGGTGTTGTGCGTGGGGCTTGCAATCTCACCATGTAACACAGATTGCTACCGAAACACTACTGCCCTAGCATATGAATACTTAATATGGAGGCAAACCACACTGTTGGCCTCATGCTCCCTCAGGAGCGGAGAAGAGAAATATATACCTTGAAGTGAGCCCACGTGCTCTCACAACCATAATTAAATAATCATAAAATGGACATAAAATAATATTCAACTATATGTACAACAAATACTCTCAGTAATGAGAATAAGCTACTACCTCGTAACCGATCCATATCAGTATTCGCTACTGCATTCTGAAGCATGTCGTATGTGACGACTGGTGCACCTGGCAACAAGCGTGTCGTATATGACCACTGATGAGACTGGGAATCTCATCACATGAAACACATCGTTACCGAAACAAATCACTGCCATAGCAATTTTAGCATAAAAATGCTTCTTGTCGGCTTGTGATAGACACCAGTCACATTGGTGTTCCCATGCTCCGCCAAGAGCAACCAGAGAAACACATGTCTCAACAAAGGAGTGGCCTCGCGCTCTCCAGAAATCTAAATACATATTCTCACCTCACAGTAACCCATTAAAAGACACAGTAGAATTATCAATAAACGTGAAATACACTAAATTACTCTTACATTAATTAAAGAAATAAATAATTACTCTTGACTTTAACAAAACTGGCATTAACACGAAAACTATCTCTTTCTTTCCTTTACTGGGGAAAATTATCTTAATCTGCTTCCCACCCACGTGTCAATTCACGCGATCTAAAACTGCGTAACATTAAGTGATAACTAAGAGTGTTACCGCAGACCCCTCGCGCCGCTTTTATACAATCACCACGTGGCTCTCCCTGTTGCCATCTTCCCAACTAGTTAATATTATCTAAATTGCAGTTTCTGATAACATTTCTGTCCAGTTTCATGTATAAAACACTCTCCTACTAAATTTGCCCGGTCTGATGGATGAAATACTTGATACTAAATTCTCACATCTGGATTTAGGCTTTGCGTGCCTAATAAAACCTATCAAACATTATTTTCACTCATCTATCATTTCAAGACTAAATCATAATGTCCTAAAAAGACATTTCCTTTGGAAACACATCTATCTATATCACTAAACATTAAAACAGACTCGTGCTGAATATAATTTCAGAATTATATAAAACTAACGCTAATTTAAATTAACTCACATGTCATGTCTTTGTGTTCTTCTGTGTGGGTACACAGCGCGCCTCGTTTCGTTCCCTCTTGTCTGGACTGATACTTCTGAAAGGTCGCTGCTGGCCTTCGTATGCTTTATATAGACTGCTAAGCCTAAACACTCAACTTAGTCCGCGCGCGCCGTAATCGCGCTACTTAAATAACACTCGCGATATATTGCTTTAAGAATAGCGAAAACACAAATAAAACCTACAGCTATTATCAAATAACACAATTCTACACCACAACTATATGTAGGCTTTATTGTGGCCTAATAACATATCTTCTACTTCATCAATCTTGAAGAATTTACATCTCAGCATGCTTCGCGCACTTCTAAAATACATGGGCGATAAATCTGCCCAAAAACAGGTAGGGGGGCGGGCGTCTCCTTTTCGGCCCCATCACATATCTCCCTCCTGATTTTGTTGTCGTCCCGACAACATCACTCACTCTGGCGCTTCAGTTGTAACCTCTCAGATCGTCTCGGGGCAGGACCCTCTATTGGCTGCAGGGCATACCAGCCTGGTTCGGGCATTAGACCATGCACGTCCTCCCCAGGATCGGTCTCATCTGGCGAAGCTGGTGCCTCAGGTAGGCCTAGTGTAGCATCTACCAGATTCGGAGAATCATCTTTGTCCTCACTTCGTCTCAGTTCGTGCGCCGCAACCCTCATCTTCAGATCTTCGTTGCCTGCTGGCCTTATCACATAAGGACCACCGCTTGCTTCTGGAATTGACGATACAATGAATTCGTCGTTGGACCACACGTCTTGTATTTTGGCCCTGTCAGTGTAGTGCACTCTTTTCCGCACTCTTTCACCCACTCGCAATGGTGTGGGGCCTGGAAGCTGATTACTTCTCTCCCTCCTGTCAGCGGCCATTTTCTGCATTCTCTCTCTGCAGCTTTTTGGTGGGCTATGTGCAACCTCTCTAGGTGACCTTGCAGCCACTCGTCAGTTGTCTCCGGCTCTTCATCTGGGCGCGTGCCTATCATGAAGTCTAGAGGAAGCCTCGGCTCTCTGCCGAAGAGGAGGTAGTATGGTGAGTACCCTGTCGAAGAGTGGGGGGTAGAGTTGTGGACCATATCCACCTCCGCTAGATGCTCAGACCACCTTCGCTTCTGGTCGGCTGTCATGGGTCTCAGCAGATCATGCAACGTCTTGTTGAAGCGCTCGCACTGCCCGCTGCCCTTAGGATTGTAAGCTGTAGTACGGCTCTTGTGGACTCCATATACCTTGCACAGCTCTGCGACTACCGCTGACTCGAAGTTCCGGCCTTGATCAGAGTGTATCCTCTGAGGAGCTCCGAGATACTGGAACCACTTTTCCACCAGGGCCTTGGTGACTGTTGTTGCTTTTTGGTCTCTTGTTGGTATAGCAATGGTGTACTTGCTGAACACATCTGTCAGCACTAATACATTCTCAAACCCTTTGGAATCCCGCTCTAGCAGTGTGAAATCCATTGCTACCACCTCAAGCGGTCTGGAGGCAATCAAGTTTCCCGATGGCCCATGAAACTTCAGTTGAGGTGCCTTGGCGACGTTACATCGGTTGCATCTGCGACAAAAGACGTCAACATCAGCTGTGATGCCTACCCAGAAGCACCTACTTCTCAGCAACTGCAGCATGCGCTCTCTTCCCTGATGGCCCACCCTGTGAGCAGAGTCTAGTATCCGTGGTTTCATGGACTCAGGTATTACCAGTTGTTTTATGCTGGATCCATCTGATCCCTTCACTGTCCGGTATAACAACCCATCTGTCACTTCGAGCCGGTTACTCTGATTAAGTAGTTTCCTTGCAGCCAAGGGGATCTTTCGAGCATCTTTTCCTGCAGGTCTGGTGCCATCCTTTACCATCTTCCTAACCATCGCTACCACATCATCCGCTCCCTGGAGATTTATCAATTCCTCGCGCGAATAGGTGGGAAATGCTTGAGTGGTTGCTGGTGCTGTGGTTGATTCGGCCGGTACCCTTTCACTGATATCTTTCTGGCTTGTTGCTGTCATCAACCCTATCTCATATGGTATCTGGGTAAACTCTCCGATAACCTCAGCTGTTATGCCACTTATTGCAACATCTGCGTCATCCTCCAGTTCCTCGCCTGCGGTTTCAATAGGAAAACGGGACAAATAATCTGCATTTCCATTGGCTCTTGCTGCCCGATGTCGGATTGTGTAGTTAAACATCGCCATCTGGGCCATCCATCTCTGCTCTATAGCTCCCAGTTTAGCTTTCTCCCAGAAGGCCAGACCCCTATTGTCTGTAAATACCTCTACTTGTGATCCTAGCAGGTAACCTCTGAACTTCTCAGTCATGGCCCACTTAAGACCTAGCAGTTCCAGTCTCATACTGCTTTTTGAGTTTCTTTCAGAGGGTCGAAGTGTGCGACTTGCATATGCCAAGACTTTCTTTGTTCCATCTTGTACTTGCGAGAGAATTGCTCCCAATCCTTCAAATGATGCATCTACCTCCAGGATAAATGGTAGCGAGAAGTTAGGGAACCCTAGTAGCGGTGTGGAAGTTAGTGCCTTTTTCAGTGTCTCAAAGGCTACAGCACACTCTTCTGTCCACAACTCTCCTATGGGTGACTTACTTCGTCTTTTAGTCTGCATGCCTTGATTGAGCGCAGCTACTAAATCATGTAGCGGTTTGGCTATCTTTGCAAAGCCCGGCACAAATCTGCGGTAGTAACTGGCCAATCCCAGGAATGACCGTAACTCAGTCTGGGAACGTGGTACAGGGGCCTCTTTGAACAGCCTTCACCTTGTCTTCCATAGCTCCTATCCCATCTGCTGATATAGTATGCCCCAAGAATTCAATTGTCGTCCTAAACAGCTTACACTTTCCCCCATTCAACTTCAGCCCTAGCTGGCGTAGCTTAGAGAATACTTTCTCCAGTCGGCTCAAATGGTTAGTGAAGTCAGCAGAGTACACCAAAATGTCATCAAGGTATACTAGTATCAGCTGGAACACTAAATCATGCATACTGCTCTGCATTAATCGTTGAAAGGTGCTGGCCGAGTTGGCTAAGCCCATAGGCATCCTGGTGTATTCATAAAGTCCAAAAGGGGTAGTGAAGGCGGTTTTCTCTTGGTCTTTCTCATCCATTGCTACTTGATAGTAACCACTTGCCAGATCAAGCGATGAGAATATCTTTGCTCCTCCTAACGCATCCAGGTACTCATCTACTCGGGGTAGAGGGTATGCATCCCTCTTCGTCTTGCTGTTGAGTGCCCTGAAGTCTACGCAGAGTCTAAGCCGACCATCTTTCTTCCGGACCAAAACTATTGGGGAGGCCCAAGGACTGCAACTCTCCTTGATTATTTGTTTGTCAAGCAATCCTTGTAGGTGATCCTGTACCTCTTTATAGAAAGCAGGAGGTATTCTCCTGTAAGGCTGCTTAACTGGGGTGTCATCTGTTAATGGGATGGTGTGCTTTACCCTGTCCGTGTACCCTACATCTGTCTCATCTGTGGCAAAAAGATCGGCATAGCGTCTCAACAATGCTCTTACTTCCTGCTCCTCAGTCTCACTGCCCTCAAACCCGGTCAGGTCAATTGGGCACATCTCTTGCTCTGGATTCGTGTATGGTGGACTTGCTGACATTTCTACCTCTTGAGCTCCTACAACTCTGAAATATGTGCTATAGTCCACCCCAGCTTCTGTCAGTATTCCTACTTGTGTCCCGGGAGCTAAAAACAAGTCCTCATCTCCCAAATTTATGGCCTGAATATCACAGGACCCACTTCTAAGAACAGTCAATGTATGACTCATAATCAGCCCTCTGTGTTCTAAGTCTCTGTTTGGCTCAAAGAGAAAAGTACTTTCTGACTGGCCTCCTCCCCTGCATTTGACTGTTATGGCCCTGATCGATCGAGCAGGTATGTGGGTTTGCTTTCTCCCAGCTACCCATACTTTTATAGAGTCTGATTTCTGCGTCATCTCCTGATCCCTTGGAGGGTTCCATTTTAGTATGTTCTGTATGTTTGGGATTTCCACAAGGACATTAGTACCTATAATCCCTGGTGTTTTCTTCTGGTTTCTAGGTCCTTGTACTTCCTTGACAACATAAACCCTACAGTTTTTCACTACTGTGCACCCAACTTGTATGTCCACCACTAAGTGACCAATATATGGAATGGTGGCACCATTTGCTGCTGTCAGGCGCACCCATCTACCCTCATCCAAGGGGAGCCCTCCAAACATCTCCCTGAAACATTGCTCTGTGATGGTAGACACCTGTGAACCTGTGTCAAACACACAATTTACCTCTTTCCCTTCCATCAGAACTACTCCTTCAGGCCGACCTCCTACCATCTTGATCCGGTTTTCTTGGTGCTCTCCCTTCACGTTTCTTTCTTCAAGCTCCTGGGGATTTGGTCCGCTGCTGGTCGACATTTCCTGTGATGGTTGAATCTCTAACCTTCCTTCTGAGTGGCGGTCATTCTGCCTGCGCTCCACTTTGTGTGATGCCCTAGCCGCAGAGTTACCAAACGGACAGCTCGCCACTAAATGTTGTGCTGACTTGCATTGGAAACATCTTCTAGGTAGAGGACTACATGGACACCTGGCAGCTATATGATTCCCAAAATCAGCGCAGTTATAGCACCTGATTCTCTGGCTGCCATTCCATAAATGACGTTTCTTTCTACTTCTGTACCTGCGGCTGTCCTCGTGGCGTCTAGAGATGGTCCTCCTGTTAATGACCCCCACTTGCCGCACCAACATCTCAGTCTCCCTATTATTTGGAGAAACAGGCCCTTTCCTTCCATTTACATTCTTCCTCATGCCAACCTGTAATTGTCTGCTCCCTCTACCTGTACTCTTTCTATTTGAGTCACAAAGCTCCCCTTCCACAGCCTGACTCCCAGCCACAGAGGGGTCTAGTTTAGTGTTTGTTGTGGGCATTCCCTCTGGACGTGCCCTAAATTTTTGCACCGAAAGCATCGGATGGCCCTCGCCGGCCTTCTATGCCTATCTTGCATTTCAGCCATCTGGCGCTTCAGCTGTGCGACCTCTGCTCTGAGTTGCTCCACTTCGGCATTTCCTTCATGTGACCTGGGTGCCATTTCTTCGTCGGATGCAGTGACTGTGGCTATCCCAGCTCTTGCTGTTTGACCACTCCCAGTCCATCTCAGAGCATCATCTCTTATGGACACAAATGATACTGCAGGGTCGTGCCGGACCCTGTCCTCCATCATTCTCCGCGTCAAGTCGTCCCTCAGACTGGCAACAAACTGGTCCCTTAGCACTGTTTCGTCAAGCTTGACACCACTGGCTTTCTCCTGCGCCCCTGCTGCCTGCTCAAATATCTCATGCAGCCTATAGGCAAACTCACGCACCGATTCCCGTGGCCCTTGGTACGCTGAATAAAATAGCGCCATTAGTTCTTGGGTGCTCCTCGATTCTCCATACACCCTGAGTATGGCCTGAAGCATTGCCTCCGGGTCATTGTCTCTTACTTGTATCCGCAGCTCCCTGCGGACAACTGGGGTCACACTGTCGAGTATCACATCGGTTTGATCCTCCTTACTCATGTAGCCGGACCTCCACGCAGCTCTAACCTCCCTTGCATAGTCCTCCGCGTTTGGCCCTGTGCGTTCTCCAAAAGTTCTCACTTTCTTGTGGGTTGACACCAACATGTACTGTCCGTGTCCTGCCTGGGGCAGTGGACCTGCTACTGATCCCTCAGTTTGCACCACTGATGCACCGACCACTTGTGTTGGATCTACATCCTCATGCTCCCCTTTGCTCGTAGCACGTGTGCTCCTCGCGGCCATCTTGCTGCCGGACCGCACTGCTGGGTGTTTACACTATTTGTTCGTTTGCTGTTTGCTCGGTGTCACTGTCTGCCTGATCCTGCCGACGACGCCAATTGTGATAGGGTGGGCGAGATGACGATGATGATGATATTGTGATATGTGATCACTCTCTTGTCACACTCGCACCGACCCGAACTACAATAAAACTCTTGATTCTAGAGGCAGGGGCTATATTTATTTTTACAGCCCATTCAGTGACTAAGCAAACATTAAACAAATAAACTAGCGAACATAACAAAACAAAACTAAACAAAACACCCAACAGTGCCCGATGCTAATCTGAAGAAGCAAACAAAGCACAGAATAGTTAAAATCATAATATAATACTGAATGAGAAACACCACGCTCTCACCTGTCAAACTGTCCTTCCACGTGTACTATCTGACACCCTCAACTATCACATACGCACGCACTCATGCGTGTCATCCAATGCGACTAGTAAGGTGTTGTGCATGAGGCTGGCAACCTCACCTTGTAACACAGGTTGCTACGGAAACCACTACTGCAAGAGCACACACTCAGCTATCACACACACACACACTCATGCATGTCGTCCAATGAGACTAGTAAGGTGTTGTGCGTGGGGCTTGCAATCTCACCATGTAACACAGATTGCTACCGAAACACTACTGCCCTAGCATATGAATACTTAATATGGAGGCAAACCACACTGTTGGCCTCATGCTCCCTCAGGAGCGGAGAAGAGAAATATATACCTTGAAGTGAGCCCACGTGCTCTCACAACCATTCCTCACATAACCATAATTAAATAATCATAAAATGGACATAAAATAATATTCAACTATATGTACAACAAATACTCTCAGTAATGAGAATAAGCTACTACCTCGTAACCGATCCATATCAGTATTCGCTACTGCATTCTGAAGCATGTCGTATGTGACGACTGGTGCACCTGGCAACAAGCGTGTCGTATATGACCACTGATGAGACTGGGAATCTCATCACATGAAACACATCGTTACCGAAACAAATCACTGCCATAGCAATTTTAGCATAAAAATGCTTCTTGTCGGCTTGTGATTGACACCAGTCACATTGGTGTTCCCATGCTCCGCCGGGAGCAACCAGAGAAACACATGTCTCAACAAAGGAGTGGCCTCGCGCTCTCCAGAAATCTAAATACATATTCTCACCTCACAGTAACCAATTAAATATACAGTAGAATTATCAATAAACGTGAAATACACTAAATTACTCTTACATTAATTAAAGAAATAAAATAATTACTCTTGACTTTAACAAAACTGGCATTAACACGAAAACTATCTCTTTCTTTCCTTTACTGGGGAAAATTATCTTAATCTGCTTCCCACCCACGTGTCAATTCACGCGATCTAAAACTGCGTAACATTAAGTGATAACTAAGAGTGTTACCGCAGACCCCTCGCGCCGCTTTTATACAATCACCACGTGGCTCTCCCTGTTGCCATCTTCCCAACTAGTTAATATTATCTAAATTGCAGTTTCTGATAACATTTCTGTCCAGTTTCATGTATAAAACACTCTCCTACTAAATTTGCCCGGTCTGATGGATGAAATACTTGATACTAAATTCTCACATCTGGATTTAGGCTTTGCGTGCCTAATAAAACCTATCAAACATTATTTTCACTCATCTATCATTTCAAGACTAAATCATAATGTCCTAAAAAGACATTTCCTTTGGAAACACATCTATCTATATCACTAAACATTAAAACAGACTCGTGCTGAATATAATTTCAGAATTATATAAAACTAACGCTAATTTAAATTAACTCACATGTCATGTCTTTGTGTTCTTCTGTGTGGGTACACAGCGCGCCTCGTTTCGTTCCCTCTTGTCTGGACTGATACTTCTGAAAGGTCGCTGCTGGCCTTCGTATGCTTTATATAGACTGCTAAGCCTAAACACTCAACTTAGTCCGCGCGCGCCGTAATCGCGCTACTTAAATAACACTCGCGATATATTGCTTTAGGAATAGCGAAAACACAAATAAAACCTACAGCTATTATCAAATAACACAATTCTACACCACAACTATATGTAGGCTTTATTGTGGCCTAATAACATATCTTCTACTTCATCAATCTTGAAGAATTTACATCTCAGCATGCTTCGCGCACTTCTAAAATACATGGGCGATAAATCTGCCCAAAAACAGGTAGGGGGGCGGGCGTCTCCTTTTCGGCCCCATCACACATATATATATATATATATATATATATATATATATATATATATATATATATATATATATATATATATATATATATATATATATATATATATATATATATATATATATATATATATATATCTTCTTGACTGTGCAAATAACTGGGAGATGGCAGTAGACCTACCTGGACGAGGGGCGTATCCATAGAGTATCAGAAAATCTCGAAGACGGTCGGATGTAGTGCTGCATAGTATAAGTAAATAAATTAAGGGGCTGCAGTAAAACTGGTAAGGAATATAAGTTTATAAACTAATAAAACGGTATTGAATCAGTTTTACAAATAACAGTTCACATGAGACTAGGGACGTTTCGGGTTTTACCCTTCGTCAGCCACAAACAGGTGACAAAGACAAAAATTACATATAGGTACTACAAAGCTATACGATGATGAGAAACAGACAACAAATGGGCGATACAAGCAGATGGAAAAAGTAAACAATAACAATACAAGAAAACCGTAAAATCTAAAAGAAATACTGAAACAAGAAAGTAAATAATCAGACAGTCACTTTTCCTAAAGGAAAATTTATCATTAGAGAGTCTTTTACGTGCGAATCCAGAAACCTGATTTATGCTATCATCTGCAAGAGATGTGGCATGACCTATATTGGTGAAACTGGTAGGCGTTTGGCAGACAGGTTTCGTGAGCACTTGAATGACATCTATCAGGACAAACATTTACCGGTGGCCCTTCATTTCAATAGACCGGACCATTCAGGTAATTCCGATATACATGTCACTGCCCTGCGTTCATGTGCCGGTAATGACAAGACTCGCTTTTCGTTGGAGAATTGCCTTATTTTTAAAATGGGCGTTCTAGCTCCCGGCGGTTTAAATATACAACATCATTTTGCATAAATTCTGGTAGCTTTTCTCTTTTTCATTCTTTATTCGTTGTCTTTATGATCTATCTTCTTGTGTTTTTGCTTTGGTTCGTTTCGTATCTTTTTATATCTCTTGTTTTGTCGCTATCGTACGTCACTTCCTTGCGAATTTTGTGACAAGAGACTACCGCTTTCTTCCACGGATTCTTTGCATCGAGCTAAGCTAACTTTAACTAGTTCCACAGTTTTGTTTATTCTTCTTTTTTCGTTTCGTTGGATTATTTACTTTCTTGTTTCAGTATTTCTTTTAGATTTTTCGGTTTTCTTGTATTGTTATTGTTTACTTTTTCCATCTGCTTGTATCGCCCATTTGTTGTCTGTTTCTCATCATCGTATAGCTTTGTAGTACCTGTATGTAATTTTTGTCTTTGTCACCTGTTTGTGTATATTGATTGAACTGACCGTGCCATTTGAATCCAGATTGGACGAGCAACATTCTCAAACCGGCTAAGTATAATGATCTGGCCGCGGATCTGAGACACGATGGGTTCACTGCAAGGGTCATGGCTGTTGAGGTGGGTGTAAAAGGACTCGTGGCTGCATCAGTGTATGATTTATTACAACTGTTGGGGATGAGGCGACAGTCGAGAACAAGGGCACTGAAGAGGCTTAGTGAAACTGCAGAAAAGGCATCATGCTGGCTGTGGAACAACCGCAATGGGCTATGGAACTCGGGACAGTAAACTCTAGCCCCCACCTGCAGTACATGAAACATTCAGAAATTGAATATTTTCTAAGTCTGCAATACATTGAGTTTTTCGTTGTATTGGTGAAAGGACGTTGGCTTACAGGTAAGCCGCGGTGTATATCATATGAGGTGTCGGGTGAAGGTAGATTTCAGTTGCCAGCTCGCAATGGCTTCACGCCTCGTCGGCTTCACGCAGGTGTGTCAGTGTCTGTCCCTAGTCGTGGTGTACTGTGGAACGACCGCAATAATTTGTTTTCAAAATAGGGGTTACTTTCACAATTACAATTGCCTCCGGCTTGCGGAATTGTGGATTTTAAAACTGCAACCAAGGTGGAGTGGGTTCATTTTCTGCACAAGACCACAGGAGGCGGAGACACTTGGGAGCCATGACCTAGGTGGGCCGGCCCCTCTTAGAGTGTAAAGGAGAATAAGGGGCCGAAACACTTGATCGAAGGGGGGACACCCTTTTGATGATCAGATTTCCTCCGTTTGTGTCGCTCTGTATAGAATTTCCTATCATCATATATACTAACATAAAGCGTTAGTCAGTCAGGATCTAAAAATAGAATACTAGCCATGTCAGTAAAAACTAGCAGGAATTCGAAACCTCCTAATAGCAAATTTCAGTTATACACTGTGGGAGTCGCGGTAGCATAGTGGTTAGTGCACTTGCTGCCTAGCTCAGTGGTCCATGGTTCGATCCCCAGATGAGGTGAGATTTTTAAAGGCCGCAAACGGCTCATGGGTCGACCCAGCCCCAATTGGGTACCAGAGCAACTTCTGGGAAGGGTTAAGGCGGCCGGCGTGATGCTGACCACATCACCTCTAGTGTGCCGATGGTCGAGAAAATATGGGCCTAACACCATATTTCCAATATGCCCCAATGGGCGTGTAACGGGATCCTTTACCTTTTTTTTACCTTTATTGTAGGTTGAGACCTCATAACAGTAACATCTCACTTACACACAGTAAGTCGAGCCTCCTAATAGTAGATTTCAATTCTACCAAAAAGGTTGAGACCTCCCCATAGTAGATGATTTCAATTACACCCAGAAAGTCGGGACCTCCTAATAGTAGATGATCTCAGTTATATTCAGTAAGTTCCAAACCTCCTAATAGCAGATGACGTCAGTTATATTAGTAAGCAGACCTCCTAAAAAAAACCAGACTTCTTTGATATATGACGTCAGTTATATCTAGAAAGTCCAGACCTCCTAATAGTATATGACGTCAGTAACTCCAAATCTCCTAATAGTAGATGACGTCAGTTATTCATAGTAAGTCAAAACCTTCTAATGCTAGATATGTTAGTTATTCCAAGTAAGTCCAGACCTTCTAATAGTAGATGATATGTGTTATTCCCAGTAAGTCCAGACCTCTTAATGCTAGATGATGTCAGTTATTCCCAGTAAGTCCAGACCTCTTAGTAATAGATGACGTAAGTTATTCCCGATTTTTCAGACCTCCTAATAGTAGATGACGTCAGTTATTCCCAGTAAATACAGATCTCATAATAGTATATGACGTCAGTTATACCCAGTAAGTTCAAATCTCCTAATAGTTGAGGATGTCAGTTATACACAGTGTGAGAGAATGGGGCGATCCTTCTCGATCTCTGTTTCACTACGGAAGTATCAGTTACATTTTTGTACTGATTTTTATTGCGTGCGTTCAATTGTCGCACTTCTTTCTTTCTCTGCTATGTGTAGCAGATATTTGGTATTTTCCTTCTTACACCCCTCTCTGGGATAAGTCGGTGTCACGGCTTGACTGATAATTATGTTTTCCCAACACGTCCCATTTTTCTTACTCTTTTAATGTTTCTGGTTTCGTCGATTTTTTTCACTTTCGATTTCTTTCACTTTCGATTTCTTTTCTTTCGGATTTTTTACCTACGTAGCCCATTATTCCCCTCTCAGACTCCACCCCTCGGTTTGATGTCGTTCTGGCCTTCATTATAAATTCACCAATTGGTCAGTAGTGGTCAGCTTACGATAATATTACCTAAGCTGCACCTGGTGTTTGTCCGACTAGGGGAACGCTTGTAGCTCGTAATAGCGTTGATCACGAGCGAGAAATAGTTTCTTTGAAGAAGCGAACCGCTATCCTACTAAAGTCGGTAGCGGGAGCAAAGGGGAGGCAACCTTTTGAAGTCTGCGTACCCATTTCATCTCCGATTCAGGGGAGACAAAACTCACGTTCGTTCTGAGATTTTTGTTGTCGCCCTTGTGTCGTGAAAAATTCTAATCCACATATATAAATTAGAAAATAAATGTAAAGCCTAACGAAGTAATTCAATAAAAGGATAGAAGAATGGTAAAAGAACAGTGCTGTCACAATAGCGTAAGCCTGTGTTGTAGAACGCCATAATGGCTGAACAAGAAAACCCCTTTTTCTGCTCCGTCTACATAAACTACACGCGTGTCTAAAAATAAAACTGGTACTGTGTTTCTTAGAAAACCTTGAGATACGCAAACTGCTTAATGACCTAGATACCATACTAGCATTAATGTCATTATATACACTGCGTTAACCTAAAAGACAGACGGGCTTAGAAGAGAGAGAGAGAGAGATGCACGGAGGAACGCATGCAATACTACCACGTCGTCTCGCGATTAAAAAATGAACGCCAATCCCACGCGTAAGGCATGAAGACCTGATTTTTTCAAATAAACAGAAAAAAAAAACACTACCAATACAAGGTTAGGTTTTCAAAACAGGTTTAAAATCTTATTGGGAAACCTGACATTCTACTGATTTATGTCTAAGCTCCTGACATTAGTCTGACAGTACAGAAGACATCCTATGATGTAGAAGTGAACGGGTGGTAAAACCAACTACATGACTATCCTATAATAATACATATTTTGAACGAAGCCACTTAGCCCCATTAAACTTATATATTTGGGTGCCTTAGGCCTTGCTGACAAAGAATATGTTATGTGTTATGCAAATAGGCTAGTAATTAACAAATTATAGCCAAAATACTATAGTGGGGTTGTCTGACAGCACAAGATCATATTTGCTCATAATGGCATGTAGAAAAACACTGCTTTAGGGGAAATGAGGCCAACAAGTTAGATACGATTTGATTGGCTGTAGTAATATGTAAGGCGAAACCTGATTAGTTGGACTGCAAATACTATTTGGTTGTTAATGGCTATGGTAGGATGGGTAATGTTTTTTTTTCAAAGGCTCTTGTAAACATGGTCTCATTGGTTAGAGCGTTCGATATAGTCAAATAGAAGCGTCAGTTCAGGGCCAGTTTTGAAAATACATTTTGTGAGAAGCAAGTGCGTTGAGACCACGCTAATATTTTTCTAATAAAAGCCTGGGATAAGGCAGATCAAAATTGTGCCAGATTCATAGCCAGTCAACGTTACTTGTGTATATTTCCATGAATTGTGGTAAGCTAGACATATTTCGTCTATATATCTATAAATATATTATATGAAAATTGAATATGAATTGATAAATTGTGTCTGTATGTGTGTGGTTCAGTAGCAAACAGAAGGCAAAGCCTAGATAGTGCTCCACCATGTAAAAGCTTGTCAGAGAGGAGTATAACTGCATTGGCATATATGGTATTGCCATTTAGTAACATGACACCTATCTTATTGTATAGAAGGAATTAACGCTGGAATTGCAGAGGCGTAGTAACCATTAAGGAGAGGAATACTGGTGTATATTGTCACATGTGAAGCTGGCAGTTGGCCTACAGCGCTGAACTCGGTGTTTGTAATGTCCTGTACTTTTGTGGAAATAGATATTATATATTAGTTCTGAAGAAGGAGGTACAACCTTCTTATTTCAGGGACCGTGGTACTGAAGTATTAGAGCAGCACCTGGTCTGAGTTTTGCTGGATCCAGAGGGCTGGCAGCAGACTCCTTGACCAAGATATCGACCAGTGGTGTATTTCAAGATAACTGAGAAGCAAGCGAGCAGAGGAGACAGTTTTCCTGCCGCTGACTCATAAGTTAAGAATTCGTCAGCCAGAGCAGCTCACCCTTGTATAACCCACCTTTAAAAATTGACTGTAATACTAAAGCAAGAGGGACAGTTATTGTTTTACAAATAAAAAGAACTGTGAACCCTTCAAGATTATTTCCACCATTAACAAACACATGAAGTCGTGATGACAAACAACAACATAGCTTCAAAAGCCAGTATGGCGAGGGACACCTGTCTCTGTACAAGTAAAAAGGGATACTCACGTAAAATCAATGTCAGGTTAGACATAGTAATAACCTGAGATTTCGCCTCGAGTATTAGCGGGCGTACGCAAAAAAAAAAAAAAAAAGCCAGTATTACCTCTTAATACCAGAGCATAACACTACACACATATTGTAATAATATTCTATGTCAGGACAAAGATCCTTTGTATAATTTTTGTACAAAGATATTGTGTTTGCATTTGATTGTGATTCCTGATTCACTCTGTATATGGGTCAGGATATCCATTCTTGAAAGAAACTAATACATAATTTAAAAGTTAGCACTTGACTTACTTAAGCTAGTCTTCTAGAGTGTATATGTATGTGCTTGTCATAGTGTTGTAAAGTGTTGTGAATCTTAAATAAAGTGTTTATCTGTTTGTTGTTGTTGTTGTGAACTTACACTTCATCAATATCATAACCCTAGACATTCAACGTAGTCATTACAATATTCCAGAATAAGTCTGATTGAGGTCTAAATGTGGTAGCAAAGTAAGGTCATCTGTAACACACCACACATATTATATACAGATACCTTCACAGCTGATCTCAGTCAGTACACTAAGTCCCCTATAAATATTTATATAATCCCAACTTACCACACCTTGATCGCCGAAACTAGCTCATAGAATAATATTATGTCTTATCTACGAAACTTTTTCGCGGTTATTGTCTCTGAAGTAGACTCTAGAATAACATTAGTCTTACTCATGATTACGTTATACGCCGAACATCTGTGGGAACATGCGATGCCAGGTGGCCGTGGGTAGCGTCTCTGGTAGACTATAAATCTAGATATTTTTACTCAGTCAAGCACACTCGTAAATTTTTTCTGCCCGTAGATGACCCAATGAGACAAAGGCAGATGTGGGCACAAAACTAGATTGTGTTGCCTATTCTCGTCATCTCGCGGTAAGTTGATATCTTTTATTATATATATATATATATATATATATATATATATATATATATATATATATATATATATATATATAATAAATATATATATATATATATATATATATATATATATATATATTCATGTTAGCTTTTATATATAACCGATAGTAGTGTGACTTGAATTGTTTTAGGTGATTTCTCCCCGGTAATTAATTCATTGATAATGTAGCGCCGTCTACCGCCTTAGTTAACTGGTGCTTAAGCAGTTAGGTGTCTCTTACGCTAACAGATACTTACTAGGCGAAGAACCTCATAGTCCGTTCAGTGCTTACCATGGGTTAAGGAGTAGGCTAAAAGCGTCATTACTTTAAGGAAATGTCAGTGGTGTAAGTTATTCACTTAAAACTGAATAGTGATGTGCGTGCGCTATAACACATGAATTATAACAGGTAGTCCCTTATTACTTTCTGAGAGAAACTTCTAGTGGTTGTGTGGAATTATTATATGCCAACTTGTGTAGTTAGACACCAGTTTAGAACTTTCACGGCAATCCAGAAAGCAGCCACCAGCCAGAGATATAATTATATCTTGCGTTTAAGTCACAACGTAGTATTATAGCTATAACATTGCATTTTCATGTGTTCAATGTTTGGGAGGTTATTACTTTTCCCTTTTTTTGTATCGACCCCAAGGGGCGCATACCATTTATTATGTAATGTCAAATGCTGTATTTTATGTAAATTCACTTAATGTTGTAAGATGAATCGCATTTCCACTCAGCTGGAACTACAGGGTTAGGTTTCCCGTATGTTGAGGACGGAGTAGATTTTTCTGTCAGGGCATTTGCTGACAGGTACATGTATGTACAAGATATATTAGCCTATGTGGACGCATGCTGATAATTGATAGAGTGGAAGTAACAGGAGGGCGACTCATATGGATAAAGACAGCCCGAGACTATCATAGCAATGATTAAAATAATTATAAATCCCATAGTTGGGCATGACTGTTTATTGTAACGTTATTGTAATTTTATTGTTTGCTTGATATGAAGGTTGTTTGTTGGGTCTCAGTTTCAGGATACCACTCTGCTATCGCAGGATTCCAGTCAGGCGAAGAACGTAACATTCTCATCGATCTCACGGTTCCTGAAAGCAATTAGCACCACGAGTTGTCACCTATACCTGAAGTACCACCCTTTTCGACGCCCATCCCTCTAATGGGAAATGAGTTCATGCAGTGTATAACGAGCCATAGCAAATCTGAAATCGTATTTGGCAGTAGTGGTTTCCTACTCATCTCTTAATCACCAGTCAGAGCATACTGGCTTCCAGCATATCGATCAGCGTAGCGTCTTCAGCAGAATTGAAAGCACCAGACTGTGTGCTTAAACTGAGCGCTCAGTCACAAATAAAGTCCAAACCCGCCAAACCGGATTTAAACATCAAGTACGCAGGCCTAATTTCACGCGCTGGATAATAGCGCAGTGGACCGTTTGTCCTAAATTGACCTCGTCTTGTGTGTGTTTCTGGTCATTCAAAACCCCCGCACGTATTAGCGGTAAGCCGAATATAGACAGAGTAATCTACAGCCTATCTCGTTACTATTGTGTGACCAACGGTGCATGGATAGCGCCTACAGTGGATTTATAGTGTAATTCATCACCTATAGGAGGATATACATATAAAGACACTAACTGGAGTTATTGAATTTGGTTCCACAAAAGCGGAACGATTGGAAACTCTGTTTATTTATTTCTCGGTGTTCTACAGGAGGGTTTTTGTGTTGGTGGATTATTTGTTCGTTGGTGTTTAGTTGGATATTTGTTAACTTGATGTGATTATTGATGCTTTCTTATGTTGTTGTGCTGATATACTTATTTTCAAATATTTTCTTCCTTCAAGAACCTTCAATAAATTTTACTCATTTATTAACGCGCTGTTCACGACCCTTCTTCCATACTTAATATTGCAAGCTCTTACTATTGTCTCTATTTGACCAGAGAAAGGAGAGAGAGCGTGTGGTGCTTAAGACTATATAAGTGTGTTGAGGCTTGGAAAGAGAGATAGCTTTAATGAATCCTTTTCCAGGTTTGTCTCAAGTTCACCCTATTTTACACATTATTTGTGTGTTGTCTATAATTCAGTCAGTTCACTCTCATTGTCAATTTCACTACAATTGTCCGACTTGACAAATACTCTAAAACCTTAACTCAACCACGACAGTCGGCATGTATGTTTGTTATCCATTTAACTCGCGGGTGCAGCCGACATTAGAATACAGAGTAGCCCTACAAATCGCCAGCGTTTTTGCTAATCGCTGATGCAGGCCAGGGTGCGTGAGAGATAAGAGATTTCTTGTCTGGGTGACACGTTTTAGACAGACACGGATGACCTAATCGCTTCCTGTCCGACTTGTTATGACAAGATTACTTTAGATAGTAGTAATTTGTTACATCTGAAGCACATTGTCGTATGAGTTTACAGATGTGTTGGTGAGTTCGCCTGCCAGGGATCGGATGTTTTCATACCATATATGGGAAAGGTGACCTCTACATTACGTTCAAAATTTTTCCATGTTAGGAACATTTTTAAATTCTCCCCCCCTTAAACAGGCATGTTTGAAAACGATTGGCGCTTTCTTAGCTTCATCGCAAGCAGATGCGGTGGTGGGACAGGAATATAACTTGACACGTTTCAGTGTTAAGACACAGTGAGATTCACGCTTGCCAAGACGCAACCAGACTTGCTAGAAGTTAGAATTCAGAATTTCCATTTATCAGGCCGGACTGTGTGAAACAATCTTGAAGGACTTACATAGCCCAGGAAACCCATTTTAATAAGTAAGGCTGAGAAACTGAAACACACGGAGTCAGAGAGGGAATTATCTTATAAAAAGTAACGACACCAAGAACACGTGTACGAGGCCTAAACTAGTGCCTTATCTTCATTCATCTGAGCAAAATGTCTGTGAGCCAGGATTGGCGTAATTTGTCATTTTACATTAGGATGTAGGATAAAGAGAGAGGGATAGTACCTCACGGTGAGAGACAGCCATGTCCTATTTAGGATAGTCGGGATCCTATTTGGTTCTGCTCTCTTTATCTAGCTCATGTATGGCTCCACGAAGACCGCTTGTGTACGGCGGTGGCCACATCCCGGGCAACAGTCTTGGCTGACTGGCTAAACTACATGAGTGGAGTAGGAGTAATCTTACTCAAGGGAATGTCCATCCCTAGTACACAAAGACTGAGACGGTGAGTGAGGCGGAGGAATCTGAGAAGATCAACGGCTCGCAAAGCGGAACATCAAAGTGTGTGGCGCACTAGAGGCGTGTCGGACATAGAAAAAGACAACGGCTAGCCACCGTGGAAGAGATTGGGGCCTTACCACGTACTTCCTACAGAACGTAATTGTTGCGTGCATATTATGACGCACATATTACAAAAATCGATATGGCTATTTAATATGGGAAAAATATAGACATTCATTCATTTGTGTATGAAAATGCTGTCTATGGTAAAAGCGAGAGAATCCATGTTTGATTCACACTTTTGATTATAGGAGTAATCGTTCTGGATATTGATCCGGCGCAAGGATATTGCGCTTACGTTTGTACTTATTTTTTAGGGCCAGAAAATATATTAATTTGCTTATTGTGTTTATGGCCTGAATTCATATGTATTACATATTATTAGTACAAGTAGAATCAGTCCTATATTGTATATTTTGGATGGGTAGGAGGGACTAGATTCTTGTTATTCCGGTCTAGCGGAAGTATGAGTTGTCTTGACAAGTCGTGATGAGTTCCGATGTACCGTGATAATGGCGGGTACGCACTTTTCAAAGGGCTGGTAGATTCTTAAGGAAATATGATTCATGAAGTGGTTTTCTTCTAAAGGAGATGGTATCTCTACTATAGTTTATGTTAGAGACTCTCCTAAGGTACGGTACAATGTATAATTCGGACTCCATGTATTGCCAGACCCTATTTTGATGATCTCATGTCGATTCGACCTAGATGGAACATTGTGCTTCGTATCGCTAGGGTCGTGTTTTGTATCGACGAAGATGACAGACTTTCCTGCAGCGGTTATGGCTACGTGAATTAACCTGATCACCGTAGAGCTGTATGGAAACATTTATGAAATCATTTTATATACCCATTATAAATTAACTCTGGCTTATATTCTCCTTCCTATGAATGAGTGAACGACAACTCAGGGAGGCAGCCATGTTAGATTTCGGTCATCATATGTTTTGATCACTGCCAAGAGAACAGATTATTTATCCTATTATCGGACAGTGACAGGGAGATCTCAATCTTGCTAGAAACCCCCCTTTCGTGGTTTCATAATATATACTACAAACTATGGACGTCAAGTAACTTTAGTAATTTACCGATCTGCCTTCACTGACGCGTTTAGTCAGATAGGGGGATGCGGCCATAATATATCATGACATTGAACTTTTGATGTACTGCCCATTATTTCTGAATGTGTCATGACTTCAGATCTGCTATGTATACCTACAAATTGATATGTCAACATACCATGATGTACTCGTATGTCCCAGTGTGTACGTCTGAATAAATTGAGTAAACAAAGATTCCAGCAGTCTGCATTGGTGCCTTGTAGACACAAGTGTATGAGTGGTTATATTGGTCAGCACACGAACAGTACACCATTCGCGGTAATCACACTCTACACTTCTACTTCATACATACACCATCCTGCGTCGGTTGAAGTGACCAAGTTTAGGGCCTGCTTCCCCTGGAGCCTTTGCCTTCCCTAACTCAGGACTAGGGTGAGTTACCCATTTACAGCTGGGTAGACTGGAGCATGCCTGATCTCAACAACACACCACTCTTCCTTACAGAGCATACAGACTGACACTTTACAGAGTGGAAAGAAGAAAAGAAACTTTTACAGTGGCGAGCCAGATTCCTGGGTCCAGCTTACGCAGTTTTGTGTTGAGAATCACAGTTTACAGCTAAAAGAACATTTGTTTGACCACATCAACACCAGTAGGACAGCTATACAGTCGATGTCAGCTTGACCTGTATTACCGATAGGATGCTGTATCTAGGTCAGCGCTTGTTGACAGTTTTTTTTCGCTGTACAGACAGTATTACACAGGACAGTGGTATCAAGTGTAGAAAATATCTGGAGCAGTATTGTTGACATTTCTCAACGTACAGAAGAATCACAGTGTTGTTGAACATAAAGTGCATAGTTCATCGTTGGATCTTCATATGCTCAACAGAGAAAAATTGACAGTGTAATAGTTTAAAATTAAATCTATTACTGAATAAAGTGGCAAGTTATTAGTAATAAAATAAACTGTGCCTGCTTTACAACACTATACCTGCAACACATTCCATTCATGACATAAATTATATTGTATGCTATATGCTATTTATGCTTACATGTTATTTGTTATGTATTAAATTAGTTTATGTTCTGTGTGACTAGTACAAGGTATGCCGAGTGACATTGGTCTGGTACTAGTATTCTATAGGTACACATTTTCTTAATTGGAAATTTGTTAGCAACAATTTGCTGCTATTTCTGTTAGTTGTGATGAGGTGTTCTTTTCTTCGTTGTTTTTATTAATAATTTTGTGTTCCTTAGTTTTGTTCGATTTGTTTGTATAATTGTAGGTCTCATCTTTCCTTTCATTTCAGTTTTTTACACCCTTATGTTTATACACTGTGGCGTTATTTGTCTTGTTATTTTATTGCAGTTATCATCACGGTTTCTGTGATCATTTTTTTTTCATTTCTCCTATTTAATTTAATTTGATCTCTGCAAATGTGTTCATATTGTCTTTTCTTGTTTGTCCTTTGTAATGTCTTTAGTTGACATATGACATAGGAGTTATAGTGGTATACACTGATAGTATAGTACAGATCAGTACTTTATGATTGTTATTGTTATAAAACAAAATGTACAAGACCTTTGTAAGGCTTGTCTCCCAAAGTGATTGGTAAAGGGAAATATTTTTTCCACAGGTACTCAAGTGATCTTTGATTACATTGAGGTATACAAGACCTTTGTAAGGCTTGTCCCACAGTATTTGAGATACAGTTATTGTTGTCCACAGGTACTCAAGTTATCATTGGTTATTATAAACCATACAAGTTTGGACTAAGACTAAGTCTATGGTATAGACTTGTCTCCCATTAACGTGAAATAGGGTAATTTATTTACTTTTTCAGGTTTCTGATTTAAGAAGACAATATGTCTACATTAGATTATTTTATTGCACAAGGAAAATCTCTTGATAAGACTGGAAAAGACTTAGAACAATGGGCTGTTGCTCAATATGACAAAGCATTAGCTGCAGAAGAGAAAAAAATTGCTGCTGCTGCTGAAGAAAGAAAAGCTGCTGCTGAGGAAAAAAAAGCTGCGGCTGAGGAGAGAAAACTTCAAATAGAAGAAAAAAAAGCTGCTGCAGAAGAAAGGAAAGCTCTAGCTGAAGAAAAAAGATTAGAAAAAAAAGCTGATACTGCTGCTGAACTTAAGAAATTGCAGATGCAAGTGGAGGAAAGGAGATTTGATGCAGAACAGAAGAAATTAGAAGCTGATGCAGAACAGAAAAAATTAGAAGCTGCTGCAGAACAGAAAAAATTAGAAGTTGCTGCTGCTGCAGAACAGAAAAAATTAGAAGCTGCTGCAGAACAGAAAAAATTAGAAGTTGCTGCTGCTGCAGAACAGAAAAAATTAGAAGCTGCTGCAGAACAGAAAAAATTAGAAGTTGCTGCTGCTGCAGAACAGAAAAAATTAGAAGCTGCTGCTGCTGCAGAACAGAAAAAATTAGAAGTTGCTGCTGCTGCAGAACAGAAAAAATTAGAAGCTGCTGCTGCTGCAGAACAAAAAAAATTAGATAGAGAAGCTGAAGAGAGAAAAGCAATAAGAGAACATGAGTTTGAATTAGAGAAATTAAAATTGACATGTATGAGTAATGTTAATCAGGCATGTG